>SNQJ01S0036643.1:58235-112544 GCA_010110895.2 Picea sitchensis
GAAATAAACCTTAAAGGATTTATATGGTTTGATTTTGGTCATGACATATATATATGGCTTAGAATTTTTTAAGAAATACTATCAAAGCATGGAAAGGTATGAAGTTTTAGTTTTTCAAACCCTATGTATATAAGTTGGTTTGGCATTATATCAAAGCATATATGGAAAATGGTTGTTCAATGCATATGACATGTTTGATATAAGAAGTATGGTCATACTATTTAGTTTATACACAAAAATATGGATACAAGTTCTAACCTATATGCATGGATATGTGCGCTACATGAAATGGATATCATAGTGCACAAACAAAAGTTTAAAGGTTGAAATGATATAGATGGTGATAATGTTTAACATGTGAATGGTGTGAGCGTAAAGGTTGATGTAACCAAATTTGAAATCCGTTGAGTTTTGGAATGTACATATAGTTCAATGGTTGGAATATCGATGTGATTAGATGAGTTGGCCATGCATTGAATGAGAAAGGACTTGGTTATTAATTTCACAGGCCCGCGCATTGCCACCTCTTGCTAGCTAGGGTTATTGTCATTTATTTTGGCTTTTAGTATTTGGAGGAAGAGCTATAGCTTGGTTGTGTAAACTTACCTCCTTGTGTTCGTTGCTACAACTATCTTGGCCTCCATAGCTCGTATAAAAATGCTTCGTGGACTAGTTATGTACTCACCAATCTATAAACATCTTTGGCATAAGTTTTGTAAGCAAATGAAGTAGTAATGGCTTTAAAATGACTGATAATGAGTGTGGAAGTATTTGTTTTCCCTTCTTTTCACTCATAAGAAAGGAATTGTTTGAATGTTGTTTGAGGTTTTTCTTTCACTTGCAAAATAAAAAAATGTTTTTTCTACCCTCTCATATGAAATAATCCTCTAGAATTCATATTATCATTTTTTCATTTTCCTGAAAGTTTGATTGAAAAGAATGGGTTTTGAAAGAACAAATTATGGGCAAAATATTTCATGAGTCTTGATCTGGGTTCAAGTTTTAATTTGTGAATAGTCTGTTCATTTTTGGAATATTTATGTGACCAACACTAAAAATATTCTTTGTTTACTTAATTTGAATCTTGTTGAGTTTGTAAATGGGTTCGAACCTAAGTTTATGGGTTTTTTTGTCTATTACTGAGATATGTGTGTGTGTGTCTGTGTGTGCAACCAACATTGGAAGCATGATTTGTCTCCTAGATTTTGAATATGTTGATATGAATAAATTGGTTTAAGTTGCATATTGTCTTGACGAAGACTATACTCGTTATGGCCATGTCCATTCTCTTTTTAAAATTTCAAGTTCTGATTTGAACTCACGATATATGGCAGAGTTATGGCTTGTATTTCATTTTGGATTTATTATAAAGTCGGGAACATCCTGTGTTGGGCCTTATCCTTGTTCTTTGTGAAAAGATGAGGTTGCACGCCCATTGGTTCTCTTGGTGGATATATCACTAAATATGTTATTCTATTTTGATTATCAGAGTACCTTTGGACATGGGTTCAAACCTTTTTGGTATCAATGAACTTGTTAAAGTTTTATATGATCTTCATAGAAACTATAACTCGTTATAAGTCGAGGTTATTTTCTCATTCATATTCTAGCTCAATTATGGTTGAGCTCTTGGATAATTCGACTAATTAGTGGTCATTTCTCTTTTGGAAAACGAAGCACATTCTATGCTTGGCACTTTCTTTGTTCATTGTGAAACATTAACCAATAGTCCCGAATAACCATGATTATGAGAAATGGGTTTTCCTAAAAAGAAAAAGTAAATATTGGTTGAATTCAACTAAAAATTTTCAGTTGACCATTCATAAATATTTCAATGTTAAAATTTGACATGGGGTTTGATTTGTTAAGAAAGAGAAAATACATATTTTGCAATGGGATAAAAGGTATGATATGCAAGCAAAAAGTTTATTTTATTTTTTGTACATAAACTATGCACTTTACCCCCTCATTATTTTATCATTTTCTATGCATTATTCCTATATTTTCACAATCATATTTCATTTTATTTCCATGTCATCCTCTCCTTGTTTATGTAGTTTAAATTATTTTTTTAAGACAAGTTATTGAAGAGGAATTGTTCATTATGACATACTTGTATATTCATTGATTTACTTTATGGTCTCAAGTTGATATATTTAAAAATTTGACATTTTGGTTTGGATGTCGTAAACTAAGATTGTCATGCAGCTTGAGAATGTAGTTTTGGGTGAAAGGAATAATCTACAAACACATTGATTGTTTTGGGAAATTGTTTAGGAATGTTCTCAAAGGAATTCCCCATGGATTATCAGCTTTATAATGGAAAATTGTACAGTCTTATGAACAGAAGTGGTCGAATGTGTATGGACATTGAACATAAATTTCTTATGCATTCCTGTTATTTCATATCATTTTTCACTAATTACTCTCCCTTATCATTGTATCCATGTCATTTATTTATTCATTTCCACTAATTTCCCTTGCTCAAAGAGATAACAGACTGGTCATATGAATATAATTTTTCAAAGAAGAGTACAATTTAGATTGTGAAAAGCAAAATAATGAAAAGGTTTCTTTTCAAAATTTAGATTTTATTCCTCGTTTACATTTAATCCTACTCATTATCCCCTTGCATGCTTGAATTAATTTGTTAATTTTTAGAGCCATAGCTAAATCATTTTAAACAAAATTGTAATAGATGTTTACAATATTGTGTCATGTATTTTAATTTAAGAATTGTGCACTAATTGGAATGATGATGCAATTAGATGAGTTTTTTCAATCGAGGGAGTAACAAGAGTGGAAATAGAGGAAACATGGGTAATAGAGGAAAATTTCCAAATGTATTTTAAACAGGGGAGACACAAAAACATGAGGTTTTCAATACATTTTGATGTTGATTGTGAAGAGTTTAAATAGTTGGTACAAACTAGCTATCTAAACCTTCATGGGAAACTAGCATTTCCACAACCTCAAGCTCCTTCTAATCCTCCCCTACAACCACATCCTAGTATTGCAAATTTCCATGAACCTCATGTGCATCCATCCAATTATGGTTGGGAAAATATTCTCATAAATCCTCCCTCTATCATAGCTTGTTGTCCTGATAACCATTTTCCTCCACCTCCTCCTCTGCAATCAATACCACATGTTTCATCTACTCCTTCCATGGCCCAATCAACTCCTAGAAATTACAAATTGTTTCCCAATGAACCCCAAATTGACAAAGGAAAACAATTTTCCAACTCATCTAGTTCATAGACTTCTCAATCCTCTTCCATACATTCCAAACAACCTTCGAAAAAAGAAAATAAAAATAAGAGAGAAATCACTTTCAGTGATATGTACCCTAAGATAGTGAAATTGGAAGAAAAAAAGTCTTATGATGAAGACTTAAACTCAGCCCTGATGTCTTAGAAGGAAGTAAGGAAAGAGAGGAATCGTTTAAAAGGAAATATCATTTCTAATTTATTAAAATTTATATTATGACATTTTCACTTAAACACTTGATGCACATTTTGGATCGACAAAAAACACATTATATTGTTTTGATAACTTTAAATATCATGCCATTTTGATATTTTTGGGAGATACAAGTGTTTGTTGATATGGTATGTCTTCTATGAGTTACCTTTTGATATATTTCATAATGTTGATATATTCATAGTATTTAATCATATTTTGGAGTTACAAGGGAGATGTTTGAAATAAACAAACGGAGACCTAGTAGGACCCCACCTATTATTCAATATTTATTACCCTTATTACAAATTAAGTTGTCTTCTCCTAAATAAATTTATTTAACTTTTCTAAATAAAAGGTAGTTGAACCACTCAAACTACATTTTGAATATATAAAAGAAGGAGAGCAAGACAAATAAGAGGAGAAAATAGAGAAGTAAAACTTTTGATAAGGTTTTCTCTAGCCTCAAGTGAGAATATTATATTTTCATTCAATTCACTATGAGTTTATTTAGAGATAAGTTATCTTGTTGATAGCAAGGTTATTCTAAAGGTGAAAAAAATAGGACTAGAAAGCATTCCTTATTGACATGATACAAGGTCATTCATTCTTCTTGAATGTCTTTTTGTTTTTTGTTGAAAGTTCTGAATTTATTTCAGTGTTGATTAATGCTAGTATTGTAGAATTCAAAACAATGATGCACTTGTAGCTTGGACTAATCCAGTTTGGTTTTTGGTTCTTGTATTCATCTTTTTGACACCATTTGTCTTTGTATGAGTCAAGACTTCTAAGTGTAATTATGATCTAAACCCTCGCAGGGTTTGAAAAGATAAACTCAGTTGTAACTCAACTTGATACTATTAAAGTTATTCGTTGATTTCTTCTCATTTATGAGACTTGTTGTATACAAATTTTCATATTTATGCTTTATTGTATTTTCTTATTCAAATATTTTTATAAATTCATTTTGCAAGTACATTTTATATTCTTTAGTGTATTTCACATAAAAGATACAAAATTTAAATACTTATAAAATAGCACTAGATACCAGATTCCATTTCTTGAGGTTTGATTGAGATTTTTGGCAGGTTATAAGCCTAGGGTTATAATCCCATCTATCTCACCTAGCACGATGGGATTCGAAAATGCTTGAGTGAGGATTTTTCCATTCCTTGAATCAACATCACCCATGGTTTAGCACACCTTACCCACATGGACCCTCTCTTTCTTATATATGTACCACATTTTGGCCATCAAAGATGGCTTTGCACCTGATCATCTAGTGTCACATTTCTCAAGGTAGTTTCAGGTCTTCTGAGGCACACCATGGATTTTTAGGTACTGGTCACACTCTCCAAGGCACAAATAGGTTTTTTTCCTTCACATATACCTTCTCTACACTTTTCATGTGCCAAATGCCAAAATGCCCCCATCCTTTGGAACCTTTTTAAAGAATTTTCTTCACTAAAGGAGGGTCAACCTCTCTTGGGGAAATTTATGTCAGTCATGGGGTTTATTTTAAGCCACTTGCATGATGTGGAGGTCACTTAAGTGACTTTTCACTTGATGATGATAACATGGAAGTCATTCATTGCTATGTGGAGGGGATTTTTATCACCCTTTTGATTACTTATGGAGATAATTGAAGAAGTCGTCCACTTAGAGGGATTATTTTTGGCTTGGGGTGAGGTCGTCTCATCTCTTAGAGGTGTTCGTTGGAGTTAGGGTGGCCAAGGAATACTCCTTTCCATGTTTTGAGGCCCCTAAGTCACTTGCAGGTGGAACATTGTACCTTGTAGCCAAAGCGTCCCTCTTAGAAGATTTACATCATTTTTGTTGTTGTGGGTTTTATGACCCATTTTTTCACTTGGAGAGTCACTCCCATGCTTCATGGAGGTGCCTTGACCTTAGGTAAGGACATAGTCGTTCTTTGGAGACATATTTCAATGATTTATCGACATTATTTGAGAATTATCTGAGCACATTTTGTGGAGTTCATCCCATTTTATGAGGGTTTCTAGCATGTAAAGCATCATTTAATTGTAATTTGACTTAGTCTCTAAATTATGTGGATGACAATTCACTTTTATTTTATTTCCTTAGGATTATTTTAGGGAATAAAGAATGGGAAGGAGTTGTGAGCCTCATCTATAAATAAAGGCACTCATCTCATTCCAAATTGTTGTGAATTAATGGAGATCATTATTGGAGCCATTTAATATAAGGTATTTACTTTGTGTTTTCTTGGTGTCAATTATTGGAGCTCTATCTTTTTGGTATTTTTTTAAAGGCTATTGTGTGTTCGACAACATAGGTATTCCAAAAAAGGAGGAATACCTTTAGTAACCACTCACATAACCAGATCAAAGATCAACACATCGATGTTTTTACATGGTAAAATCCCTATGGGGAAACATCCATGGCCCCATCCAATGTGGCCACTTTGAGCAATTTATTAATGCAAAAGAGAATATTACAGAAAGATTTACAAGAGAGCTTCTCACAATAAATCATTGGAAAATGACTCTCCATGATATTTAAATAGAGATCATGGACCAATCGGGTGTTAAGCCATGGATCAATGTAGTTGTTAAGATCAAGGCGAATATGAACCATCAAATCACTCTGTGTCAGGAACATATCGTGACCGTCATATTTCCTAACTACAAATGCATACTAATACATACTAAAGAAACACACTTTAACCTAATGACATATTATACCAAGTTGATATTAACTAACTCATAAGTGTCTAAATATCATAACATCCCCCCTTAAGAACAACTTGGAATGAGATTGAAGGATTTACAAAGGTGACACAATAAGAGATGGAATGAGGAATTAGAGCCTATCCCCCCTTAATGAAAACTTCTTGAACTCCTAACATGGATTGAAGTTTGGAAAACTTCGCTTCTATAAGAGACTTTGTGAAAATGTCAGCAACTTGATCTTCTATAGGGAAAAATAACACTTCAATAACTCGATCATGAATGAGTTTTCTAATGACGTGCATGTGTAGCTCAATGTGTTTACTGCACTGATGTTGAAATGGATCTTTGGAGAGCTTGATGGAACTATGATTGTCGCACCAAAGGGTGGTCGGATGCTATTTTTGGAAGTCAAACTATGAAAGGATCTGTGGAATACTTAAGGCTTCTTGAATTGCATTAATCATTACTCAGTACTCTACTTCTACCAAATAAATAGAAATAGCCTATTGTTTCTTATAGACCCAAGTGACAGGTCCTAAAATAAGGTTGAAAACATAACCTACAGTAGACTTTCGATCATCAAGTTCGTTGGCCCAATCTGAATCAGTGAAACCAACCAATAAAGGAGTCCCCCTTGAGTTGTAATGTATCTCAAAATGAATTCTACCCTTGACATAACAAAGTATCCTTTTAGCTTCTTTTCAATGGATTTCCTGGGGTGATTGCATATATCGGGAAACAAGACCAACAATAAAGGAAATATCAGGATGGGTATGAGTCAAGTATAAGAGGATACCAACCAACCGATGGTACAAGGTGGCATCAAATTCAGAAGAAGTAAAAGTGGTAGCAAGTTTGAATCTCCATGCTCTTTAAATAGAGATCATAGACCAATCGGGTGTTTACCCACAGATCAATGTAGCTCTTAAGATCAAGGCGAATACGAACCATCAAATCACTCTATGTCAGGAACATATCATGACCGTTAGATTTCCTAACTACAAATGCATACTAATGCATACTAAAGAAACACAATTTAACCTAATGATACATTATACCAAGTTGATCTTATTGGGGGTAGATATCATATCAAGTTAAAAAGTGTTGTTGCAGTGGGCGTCAATTGCCATATAATAAGTTTCTATCTAATCCGCCTAGGCCTCTAATTGCTATGTTTAACTCTCTATTGTTCCTTTATGCCTCTACGTTCTTTGCCTTTCCCTCCAGAGACTTACAAAAACACCTGAATATCCCACTGCCCCCAACAAGTAACTTAGGAGAGAAAGATGTATTTAGCTTTTGTCCGCATCGAGCAAGGTACGTGTTGTGACTTACTTACACTTGACGTTTCTGAAATACGAAGTGTAAAGTAGCATATATACATATATAATGATATATATCTTTTTATACGATTATGTTTTCGAATCCTCTATTTCATAATGGACAGCATCAAATTAGGATTAGTTTAAGTGAGTCAAGTAACTAAGTAGCGAGACAGGATAGGCTTGGTTTTTCAAGTGGGTAGGTAGGAAAGAGTCAAGAACTAGCTAGGAAGCATCATTGTAGCAATAGGGTGAAATGTCTTAAAATGCCTTTCTTATTAAATCAAATGTGTTTGTATCATATCAGGTGAAAAAGAGTGTTTCCATGGTGACAAAATGGCCTTAGAATTGGTGTCTTCCTCACCCACCTAAGCAAGCCTATAACTACTAAATAGCGTCGAAATCTTCGAAGATGGGGAAATTAACTAATTTCATAGTCCTATTCTATCAGTTGACCAGTAACAATGAATGTGCATCATTAAATGGAGGTTTTAAGCACAGGCCTTACCTTCCTTACTAGGAGGGTTTATCGGGAGGATTTTGTTCTTACTTACTTGGAAGGGAGGGTAGGTAGGTGAAGGTAGGCATTCAGATACTCAGAGACTGGGTAGGCATCCAGATACTCAATTTGTTATTGCTTAAATGGCTATTCTTTTATTACTTAAATTGATATTCTTTTATTACTGACTTGAAAGGTTTAGATCTATTCTTTTAATTGGAAGGGTTATATTGATAACTCTCACTATTTCCCCCAGCCCTCGATTATTTAACGTGAGACAAGACCCAATTATTCAATCTATTTCCTTGAGAAGCCCCAGTGAATGCATCTTTCTTTAGGAGACTTCATTACAACCCCACTCAAAAATAAAATACATCATTGGTGACCAACCAAGTTAAAGGGCTGGCGATGGGAAAGGCTATCCAACACTTCTGACTTTCGATGTCGGATATTGGATATCAAATTTCGAAAGTGGAAACTTCCCGCTAGATTTATAGACCTTAAATCCATACCTTAGGCCACCCCCAGATTATGACTAATATTCACTAGATGAACACACTGAATCATTTCCTTCTGGATTAATACTAGATAAAACCAAGGAGAGAACAATTGCTTAGATAAAAACTAATTCTTGATGGGAACTATTGCGATGAGAATGTGATGGGAACAATCGAGAGACAGAGGGTCGATTCATTGTGGGTGTGGGTGGTATTTCCTTATCACAGTGTATCTCAATGCTTCCCAATGCGAGTGCGAGGGTAATTGTGAGTGCTTGGTCTAGCGAGGTATTATTCCTGGACATAAATAAATAAATATCTCTGGTAAATCCATTGGGGATGGCTCTTTAATAATTAATAACTCTCTCTGGTGCATGGGGCTTCACGTGCTATACCAATATCCTTTATAAACCCTAATATCCAAGCAAGGAGAGAACAACTAATTAATGTTTGAGCGGTAGTGATTCAATTTCATGTTTGAGTGGTAGTGAGTGAAGTTCTCGAGTGATGGGATTTTCGTTTTATATGATTCAATTCCTTTTTAGTCTAATTAGTCAAAGGAAAGGTAAGGTTATGCCTTCATTATAATCCCAATGATTCAAGCTAAGGGTAGGGCTTGAGCCTTCCTTTAGTTATGTTATTGGTGGCTTTAAGGAGGGAAAGGGATGGGTTTCCTAGGAGGGTGACACAGTCCGATACTCCTTGCACAGATAACAATCTATCTGGTATTATTGGCTACGCCTTCTCTACCAATATCCTTGATCAATCAATCTATCTCTCTAGGAAAGTAAATGAATTATTTCCATCCCATAAAGTTTGGAAAGAGGAATAAAACAGACTTGACCTAACTGTATATCTAGATACCTCACTGTAAGGAAAGTGAATTGACCCAACTGTATGGAGGGGAGGAAATAACCTGAACAATATAAATAAGGTAAGAATACTCTTGCATAAGAAGTGGGGGAAATAAGCGGGGAAGATACCCTAGCTAATTAATGTTATTTTGATCGGTTCTAGAGAAACTAACTAGGGAGGGGAAATGTGTGTGGACGCTTGGGAGAATGGGTGTGGAAGAGAAGCAACCAGGGTATGTGGGCGAAGGTGGGATCATTTTTGTAGGTTTGGTAGGGTAGGTTAAATCACAATATTTTGGTAGGCCTTCAAATAATAGAACATCTTTAGGTAGGTTTGGTAGGCTATCTCTACATCTTGAATTTCACATCTCGAATTACCACCTTTACATCTTGAACTACCACCTTTACATCTCTTCTCAAGCCACCTGTAAAATAAATATCTCTTATCCAGTAAGAACCTCGATCCTTCTATACATGAAAGAAGAGAATAAATCCCCTACATTAGAGTATTCATAGCATGTTATACCAACAACTACCTTAGGTGTGAGCATGAGGTATCATTACCGGTAGACGAATTAATTACCCAACATATCCCAGTGTATTTCTTCCCAATGAATTACCCAATGTACCCCAATCCCAATCTATCCCCAGTGCTTCCAAATGAATGACCACACATTAACTCAGGTGACCTGGTACCACAATGCATTAAAGCCACCCAATAAAGCAACCAAGCTACCCTATGTTTTCTAGAGATTCATGCCCTCCTCTTGAAACTCCAACGCTTATCCTCCTTTTAAAGGTGTTTCTACAAGAAATCAACTTGGTAAAATCCCCTTCATAGAGCTGGTCATTCCTCTCCATAAGGGTCAAGTCTAGTTAATACTACTTAATATAGAGGTTGGTTACTGCGATATCTCTCTCTCGTCGGGGTTAGGGTCGAGTCATCGTCATCTTTTTCTAATATAGACATAGAGGTGATTCACCATTCATTGGTTCCAAATCCAATGGGTAGAGGTTAACATTATTAATTAGAACTTGGGCTCAGGGTGGGTTATATCTAATTTATTCAATCGAAGGATTACCTACTAATTGTTGTAATATTTTAGATGTTCACACTATATAAATGTGTAAGTAAGCATTTAAGGCCCCTGTTATCTGGAAAAGAGAAGGAGGGAGGTTGAACTAAATTCTAGAGACTCATAGTGCCCCCACAACCATTCAACTAGAAACAATGCCAACTACCCTTGTTTAAGACCAACTAGAAGTAGGGACCACACCTTCGAACAAACTCCAAAAAGACCCATGGTAGGATTAGTGATTCCTAGTGGGACAAACTCTATTGGAGGATCAGGAGTTGTTCCTAATATACGTCCACCACACAGGTTATTAACCGATGATGGCCTACCTACCACGCTTCAACCATTTTGAACCACAACTAGACGTTATATTAGTAGCTTGACCCGATAGAAAGCACCTTAGAAATATTCATGTGAACATAAATATTATGCCTTTGCACGATACACACATTTGTTCCAATTTGAGGATGCAGGGCACAAGGCTATGAAAGTGAAGGCCATAAATTGAATTTGTTCCCCCCGACCACTTCAAGTAATTAACAGGTCATTGGTTGTTAGATAGTGGTTACACAACCACCTTTTATATGGTACTTATGTGATCCGATACATCATGCATTGAATTGTTCTTCACCGAACCAAATACCCTCAATCATTAGGCCCTTACCCGAGAATGCCTTACTTTATTTCTGTAGGTTAGTCAGTAAAACCGTACTGCCTTATTTATTCTTGGCCCTTGGTCCCTAACAAGCCGACCCCTAACGGTCTCTCTTCAACCCTACCCATAGATATAAATAAGAGAAGACTCCCTTCACTAGAAAGTGTCTCTCCCTCAGGTCTATGTCCCAATGTGTCCAAGCGTCTATGTTCATGTCCCACCCAGACCCCTTTCAATACTTTATGGGCCTGAAAGGGGGCTCCGAAGGACCTTATCAAATGGCCCCCTATGCCTTTTATATACTTTGGCCCTCCTCCTTTCAAGGTGCGAGACCAGTCCTAAAATGTTGTGAATGGATTTAAATGACTCTAGACCAAACAAACCAAGTGGGTAAAGTAGTGGTGGAGTATACAAAGATAGATATCTTGTGCTTTAACTCGCTAACTCAGAACATCTCACTTCAGTAACTAGGGATAGAATAAGGCCAAGGAGAAAGTGGTAAATTCATCTCCCTTCTGGAAGTAGTATAGGTTGGACACCCTTCTTTCTGGTAATTCCTTTAGCTAAGTAGGCCCACTTGCATGCTTTTTAAGGCCAGTTGAGGAGGAGTGCTGGTGGAGAAGGGTTTGGGTGGCCTTGCCCCGTTAAGGCTATTTTGTTTTTGTGGTCCTGGATTTGGGGTTATGGGATGTTGTCCTTGAGGTCTTACTGTGTTCCTCTTACTTACTGCCTTATTAATTCCCTGCCTTCCTTTTCTTTCCCTCGTTTCACACATACATACATAAGGATTTTCCCTAATTTGGTAGAAAATAATAAAAGATAATGGGCCTAATTCCATTATATCTATATATATATATGGGCTAAGGCCTTATATATCCACTCGATGCCTACATCAAATGAACAGACAAAAAAAAATATTTCTATTCTTGTTTCTTACTTACTATCTTATCGTTAATAGTATCGCCATTAATATATCTTCTGGTTTACTCACTAATTCAGACATAGGTAGGACTGTGGAAGAATATTTGGTTACAGACCCTCTCTTGGTTGGTATTCTTAGCCTTACCTTATCGGTTTTCCTTATTAGTGGCTCTAACTTTAAAATACCTATTGTCCTAGTTAGATAAGAACCCAAGGAGGTGCAACAGTCTAAGATTACATGTGTTATTGGGTTTAATGGGAAGTGCCCAACATCACAACAACTTAATGCCACTCTAGCTAAACCATTGAATATGACCAAAACCCCTAAAACAACCACTCTAGTGCCTCCACACTCTTAATATGAGGCATCAAATTAGCAAACTCAAAGTCCCCATGCCTCTTTATGACATTGTAAATAATCTACCCATTGGAGAGAGGTGTCTGAGATCTGGCAGTAAGAGAGCAACCTCAGACCCAACCTGCTAGAGTCCAAATTTACCAAAATAGAATTGTAGGCCAAGTTGCAAATGTCATGCCTTTGCAATATGAAATTCCCTTGTAATAAAATTGAATTAATATCCAAGATGATGCATTGAAGATTGTGCTAGGAAGATTACTATATTGGAAGGACTAGTTTACCCGTCCTTTCTATATCACCCTAGATATCCAAAACCATCATCTCCATAACTTCTTATATGATTCTAGAGTCTCTCATTCCTTAATTCCTTTGGTGGTAATTWAAAATTTGGAATTGGGAATCACAAGGCCCTATAAAAAATTGTATTCATTTTATTCCAAGTGGTTCCAATGATTTGGGATGATAAAATACATGGTCATAAGAATGGTGTAGATATCGAGGAAGTTTATTATGATGGATGTTGTTATTGCATATTTCTTTCCACTTATGGCATGTGGTTATCCAGGCATTGGGGGACCTCTATGGGTGGAAGTATTCAATTTGACCTATCTTATGTTGGTATGCCTATCTTTTGGGGTTACATTTGTCATTTGTTTAGGTAGCCCAAGATGACCTACACTCTTAGTTACCCTAAAAAACCATCTCACTTTCCTTCCTATAGTTCATATGACATTGGGAATTTCCTTCTCAATTATGAGTCAACCCTGTAGATGGGTATGAAAATTTCATGTATTAAGAGGAAAGACAAACCCTTCTAGCCTCTGGAATTTCAATTTTTATGGGGCATGTAACAAACATGGAAACAGGGTAGGGGTACTATTTATTTATCCTCAATGGAAAGAGTTCCTTCATGGATTTAGGATCGAGTTTGAATGTAGAAAAAATGTGGAAGAATATGAGACCCCAATCCTAGGATTGGATACTACAATAAAAATGGGAATTAGGCTTCTCAAAATCTTTAGTGAGTCTAATCTAATAGTGAACCAGGTAAAGGACATATACTAGACCAAACATCAAAGGTTAAGAAAATACAAGCATGAGATATGGGATATGTTTGAAAACGTATTTGATGTTGTCAACATTATTGTTGTCCATACAGAAAGAAATCATAGGGATGACAACCTATCCAAATCTACTATTGAGTTCAGACCTCCTAACCTTGACCATTTCTCCTATTCTATTAAAATAATGCATAAGGCAACTATCCTTGACAATAKAAAAAAGTGGAAAGTGTTTGAAGATGATGAGAAGATGAAGAGATTATTGGCCATGGTAGATGAATATGAAATTATGAACATTGATTCATATGGGGATGAGCAATAAGGTTACCTTTACATGGGATATCTATTTGATCATTATGCYACTGACATGGTGGGGGGTAAAAAAGTCATCAAGTCGAAGACAAATTTGATCCTTAGAGGTTTGGTCCCTCTAGAAAGGTTGTTTGACCTCAATGGTGTGCCTCTAAAACCCTCTATAAATCCATAACTCTTTGAGGTAGAGGACTACAATCTAGGCACAAAAGAGGATCCTCAATTTTGCAAATTGTCAAGACCTTGTCTCCTTAAGAAAAAATGGAGTATATCATGTTTTTCAAGGAGTTTGAGAATGTTTTTTCCTAGAAGTATGAGGACTTGAAGACTTTTTATCCATCCATATTTAAACATCATATTCCTCTCAAGGATGATGTCAATCCTTTCAGGAAAGAGTATATATATCTCCTCTGCTTCACCCTCTTGTCCAAAAGGATATCAAAAATCATTGTGATGCAAAGAGATAATCCCTGTAAATTACTCGTCTTGGGTTGCTAATCTAGTGCCTATTATAAAGAAGAATTGAGAAATCATGCTTTGTGTTGACTTCAGGAACCTGAATAAGGCCTCCATATTATATATGTGCTTATTGAAAGTTATATCTCTAGGTGCCAATATTGGGAAATCCTCTTGAGAAACTTCGCGATCGATATTCTCACGAAGCCCACCTTTTTATTATATTATGGAGAGAGGATATAACTTCATTGCTTCTTCCCTATGATCTTCACATTTCATTTTTATCTTACAGGACTAGTCTTCATAACCTTCTATTGCTAGGATTTTTAACCCACCCTTACACACTTGGTGACAACCCCCAACCAGATGCCTTTCATATTTGCATCTTCTTGTGAAACCTAACTTCTTTTTTAGATTCTTGATCACAATCATTATTTTTCGAACATGGTACGGTCGAGCGAGATAGGGTTTGATAGACATACCCCTTTCAGTTAAAACAACCCCTATACACAAAAAAAACTTTCTTTTGATGATCTAGATGGATGTTGGTGGCCTCCCACCTATTCCAACTGGCTCATTTTGGCAGTTTTCCAGTTCGACAGTTCTTTTCTAGTTTTCAGGTCCTTGACTTCCGAGGCCTTTTTGAGGCCCTAAACAACGTTTTTAGGGCTCACCACAATCAACATGTGTAGGGATATCCTCATGAAACATGTGTATTCCTTGGATAGACCTTTCCAAGGGGCTATCGTGCGCCTAAAAGGAATATCGTATGCAAAAGTTACAACCCCGAGAAGTTGATGTACTAACTTACCCAAATGGGGCCCACATGACTTTTGGCGCTTCGTCTCCTAGGGTTAGGTTTTTGGATGTCTAGGGTTTTTGACATTCATGTTTATTGTAAAAATTCCTTGAGAGCCTCATTGTAATCATCTTCTTGCGAATGAGCACAATAGTCACATCTCTTCTTAGAGATAAGCCGCCACCATTCTAGCAAGCTTATTTTCCACTGCATTTTACAATTTCAGCTTATTTCCTTATTGACTAGAAACTAGTTTTACTGTCTATATGTTATTTTGTGTTAAGCATATTTTGATAATAATCTATATTCATTTCGTTCTGCTCATAAAATCTGGATCAATGGTATCATAGTGGTCTGCTCCTTGTCGTTCTTAATGCATGTCCCCAACGAGGTCAGGGTACAGAGAATTGGGTCTCGAGCTTGTTTCTCTTGAGGACAAAAGCTCTCACACTCCCAAGCAAACTCTCATGGAAGGAGAAAATAAATATGAAGGGACAAGAGATCCCATCAAAATGTTGCTCAAGGAATCCCTCACGCAACAGAGGAACGAGATGATGGAAGGTTTTGCGCAAATCCTTCGGCAACTACCAATAGGCGACGCATCTTCCTCAAATGGAGGCGTTGCCCCCTTCAAGGTACAAATAAAATTTGATATTCCTATATTTGAAGGTTAGATAGATGCAGATGTTGTAGACAAATGGTTGAATCTACTATAAGGGTATTTCTCTCTCCATAACTTCTCGAATAGAGAAAATATTACTTTTTCTCTCCTTAAAGTCATTCCCCATGTCAAAGATTGGTGGGAAACTTTCTGTGTGCAAAAGGAAACAAAGGAACCCTCATTATTTACAGTCACAGTCACTTGGGAGTCCTTCAGGGATGTTATTAAGGAACAATACTACCATGTTGCAATATATGACGACCTGTATACAAAATGGACCACATTCTGGCAGGAAAGAGACCAAGCAGTGCCAGAGTTCACAAATATCTTACATACCTTGTGCACCAAGTTGGGTAACAAATATTTTAAGAGAAATCTGGTGCTCAAGTATCGCGACGGTCTACATAGATACATCGAGGATGAAATGGAGTTTTTGGACATCTCATCCTTGGGCGTGACCTACTGATATGTCGTCAAAATCGAGAAGAAGCTCAAACAAAAGACACAAAAATTTGGGCCTAGGAACCCCTCACAACAATAGCCAGGAAAGGGAGACCCCAACCTGTAGAAAAAATGACAGAGCAAAGATTGACCACCTCGGGACAACCAGTCCAGGCTGCAATCAAATAAGGACACCGAAAATACAAAGAAAGATACTGGGAAGTGGTGTGACTTCCATAATAGCCCCTGGCATAACAATGTTGATTATCGCTCAAAGAAGTCATTGGTGGCTGAGGTGAAAACCTATGAATTAGATGTGGGTTTCAACTTTGAGTCAAAACAAGAAAGGGGGAGATAGATCATTGATGCAGAACCCAATGCTATTGTTTCTACCACCAAGCTCCAGCCCGGTGAACCAAACGAGCTAGAGGAAGGTGAGCGCTTTTTTCATTCACAGGTGTGGGTGAAGGGTACCCCACTGCACTTCATCGTTGATAGTGGTAGCAAGAAGAACCTCATCTCACCAAAGGTTGTCAAGCGACTCATCCTGCAAACAATGTCGCACCGACAACCCTACACCATCATATGGATCTGCCAAGGAAGCGACATCCACATCAGCCAACAATGTCTCCTGTCATACAACATCAAGCCCTTCAAAGACAAGGTATTGTGTGATGTTTCCCCTCTCAAAGTTTGTAATGTTGTTTTGGGCCAACCATATTTATGGAAACGCCCTGATGTATATGAGTCTAGGCCTCACAGTGTTATTATTACTTTGAACAAGAAATTTTACARGATACCGGAGGCACTCCCACCTAGTGTTATTTCCTTGATCTCTACCAAGCAATGTAGGAAGGTCATCTCTCAGATGGGAAAGTTTGTCTTCTTCATGATTAACTCTCAGAATGAGTGAAAGATTGCAGCCACATCTAGGGCCTTCACGACCGACCTCTCCACACAGTCGAAGCAAGTGGATAAGGTCGTGGAATCATACTCAGATATCTTCTCCTCACCTACCAGGGTACCTCTGCACTGTCAGGTCAAGCACCTCATCGATATGACCCCCAATGCATCGCTACCCAATGGGCCAACCTACCACCTCTCTTTGTTAGAGAATGAGGAGATCAAGAGGCAGATACAAGAATTGCTCCACAAGGGGAACATCTGTCCTAGATCATCACCTTGCGGGAGCCCAATCATGTTGGTACAGAAAAAAGATGGAACCTAACGACTCTGCATTGATTACTGGGCTCTGAATAAAATCACAGTCAGAAACCAATACCTGATTCCCCAAATCGATGACCTCCTTGATCATCTCACGGGGGACAAATACTTCAGTAATATTGATCTAAAGTCTAGCTACCACCAAGTCCCGATAGAACAAACAGATGTATGGAAGACCGCCTTCAAGTCAAAGGAAGGTATTTTCGAATGGTTGGTCATTCCCTTTGGATTGACAAATTCTCCAGCACCTTTCATGAGGATGATGGACGATATACTATGACCATTCACCAATACTTTTGTAGTGGTTTATTTGGATGACATTCTCATTTACAACAAGACTTGGGCAGAACACTTGCAGCATATTTAGCAGGTTTTGCATACCCTGCGACAACACAAGTTATATGCCAACTTAGAAAAATGATCCTTCGGCATGGACATGATCCATTACCTAGGCTACATCATTGATCAACATGGTGTACATGTGGATCCAACCAAGATCCAAGTCATCCATGACTAGCCATCCCCAACCACACTCACTGAGCTTCGAAGCTTCTTGAGCCTTGCTAATTTCTACCGCAGGTTCATGTTGGGATTCTCCCATATTTCATGGGACCTCAGGCAAGTAACCAGGGGTGGTTGTAAGAAACACTTTTGCTCATCCCTAGTCCTTTCACTACCAGACCTGCAACAACCCTTTGAGATCAAAATAGATGCTTTAGACTAGGTTGTGGGCACCATTCTCACTCAGCATGGCCACCTTGTGGCCTATCATAGTGAGACTCTATCAGATGTTGTCTGTAAGTACCCTAATTACGATAAAGAAATGTACTCCATTGTGAAAGCCTGCCGCCAATGGAGACATTACATTCTTGAGAAGGGGACAATCATCCACACTGATCATAAGCCACTGCAGTTCATACAGACACAAGGTAGATTGTTGAATGACCACCATCAAAAGTGGTCCACATACTTGCAACAATTCCACCTCAACATCAAGAATAAAACATGAAGCACCAACTACGTCACTGATTTCCTTGGTAGACCTCTAGTTGCAGCACTCGCCACAATGATATACTCTTATGGCTATGAGACCTCTGGATGTCCCCAACTCTGTGAGACAGACCCAGACTTCGCCACCACCTACCAAATGTTGGGCGCAAACGTAGTTGTCGCTAACTTCCATCTTCAGGATGGGTTGTTGTGTCGTATGGGCCATATCTTTGTTCCATCAAGTGAGTGAGCGAGTGAAGATGATATAGGAATCCGACTACAGTCACGTGGAAGGAAAATTTGATGTCAAAAATACAGTGGCAATGATGCATAAACATTTATACTAGCTAAAACTTCGATAGGAGGTCGAAAAGTATATAAGGTCCTGCACTGCCTGCACTATTTCCAAACCAATCACTGAGAAATAGGGCATGCACACCCCTCTACCTACTTCTGATAGGCCATGGGAATCCATTTCCATGGACTACATGTCGAGCCTCCTGTCCACCAAGCAGGGAAATGACTGTGTTTTTGTGGTTTTTGATCACTTTTATAAGATGGCGATGCTAGCCACCTGCAAGAAGAGCATCACAACAAAGGCCATTTCCAAGCTCTTCTTTGAACGAGTCTGGGTACATTTTGGAATCCTACAAACAATTTTCTCAGATCGGGACAATTGATTTCTCAACACATTCTGGTCGAGCCTCTAGTCACTACTAGAAACCAAGCTTAGCAAATCCACATCCTTCCACCCCCAGACAAATGGCCAAACCGAGGCTGTAAATAAAATGATTGTGCATATCTTGTGCATGTATAGTTCCAAGCACCCTCGCACATGGGATGAGAGTCTTCCCTATGTCCAACATAGCTACAACTGGGCCTTGCATAGCTCAACTGGACACAACCCCTTTCAGGTGGGGTTGGGATTCCAACCATTGGGTCCCATAGATGTTGCACTACCCCTTGCAGTCACCTTGACTAACTCATATCCTGCTCCAACTGAAGATGAAAAAGCCAACCAGTTCATTGAGCAGATCCAACACATTTTTCAATAGGTTCAGGATATCATACAAAAGTCCAATGACAAGTACAAGTAACGCCATGATCAACACCGAGTGCCACATAAGTTTCAGGTGGGAAACCAAGTTTGGTTGCATTTGCAGAAAGAATGCCTTATCGAACCCCATTGGAAGCTTCACCCACTCCATTATGGGTCGTACACCATCACCAAGGTCGTGGGTGATAATGATTTTGAGCTCAACATTCCTCATTTCCTTGTCTTGCACCCATTGTTCAATGCGGATCTCCTTCGACCTTATTTCCCACCATTATTGGACACCTCAAAGATAGCAAAACAACTGACACCAATAGAGCTCAACCCCGACTGCATACAACATGAATCCAATGATCAGATTGTGGACAAACAAGTCAAGGGCACTCACTAGCAAAAGATCCAACTTTATCGAGTTGTCAAAGCAGGGAAACTCCTGCACCAAGGCAAGTGGCTCACCCGAGGCCAAATTTAGCAGAAATTTCCTCATCTAATGGGGGCACTCAACGCAATGGAGAACATTTATAACTAAAGGGGGAGGATTCATATAGATGGATTTCAGTGTCCTCACACCTATTCCAACTGGCTCATTTTGGCAATTTTCCAGTTCGACAGTTTTTTCTTAGTTTCCGCGTCCCTTACTTCCAGGGCCATTTTGAGGCCCCAAACAACGCTTTTAGGGCTCGCCATAGTCGACATTTATAGGGATCGCCACAGGAAACATGTGTATTCCTCGGATAGAAATTTCCAAAAGGATATCATGCGCCTAAAATGGAGATCGTATGAAAAAGTTATGACCTCAGGAAGTTGATGTACTAACTTACCCAAACGAGGCACACATGACTTTTGGCACTTCATCTCCTAGGGTTAGGTTTTTGGATGTCTAGGGTTTTTGACATTCTTGTTTATTTAAAAATTCCTTGAGAGCCTCAATGTAATCATCTTCTTGCAAATGAGCAAGATAATCCGCCACCATTCTAGCAAGCTTGTTTTCCATTGCATTTTATAGTTTCAACTTATTTCCTTATTGAATAGAAACTGGTTTTATTGTATATCTTTTATTCTATGTTAAGAATATTTTGATAATAATATGTATTCATTTCTTTCTGCTCATAAAATCCAGATCATTTGACCCAACATAACTTAGAGCTAATGAACTTTTCGCTTTAGGTGAGTGCAAAAGGAAATAAAGTATTTGACAAGAAGACATTTTAGATGGAAGGAAGTTCAGGCCTATCCATTTACTTAAGGTCCCATATACCCTAATTTTAGGAAGGGCCAGATTGATCCAACATAAAGACCTTTAAGTTTGATAGCTACCACTTGTGCGTTGAGGTTGCTTCTTATTTACAAACCAACCTTGTTATTGGATCTTCTTTCTAGCAATGGTTGTTTTCCCAATGTGAAAAGGTTTATACATAAATACAACAAAAAAAAATCTATCCAGAAACCTACTCGGACAGTTACAAATCTTACAATTCACCCTTACTAATAACTTTGTGCCAACCCCCCCACCCGATCTCTTTTTCAGATGGGGTTCTTCCAACGAAGTAGCCGAACCGGCTAGTTATTTTAGGGGAAGAAATACATGAAGAGAGAAACCACTAGATAACCCAATATATAAGCTAAGGAAGGCTAGTCAGGAGTCTAATTTGGGTTGGTGCAAAAGCAAATTATGAAAACCTAGACCCTGTCCATCACCTTTTCCGATCAAGCAAGAACTGACCTAACCACGTCCAACTTAATGCAATAATCCCAGCTACATACCAACCACCTTACCCACCTATAGATCCTTACCCTACTTACTCACTCCTTGCTTTATCTAGGAATCAAGGGTACAACAAGCACTATTCTATTAACCTTTTACCCTAACCTTCCCTTAGGAATTCTTCTAGGTAACACTATTACCTATTGTTCCCATCGGTTGATACTCTTCATTAATTAGAACCAACTCCATTGCTAGGAATAGACCTACCCTCCTTTCAGTTAATGCATGCCTTCTTCCTTTTCTCTTTACCTTGAACTGTTGTTGCATCATGAAAGTTGTTGAACCACCGGTTGCTTGCTTAGTGGGTGGGGTCATGCCTGCCCTTATGAGAATATGTTTGTGCTTGGGTCAGCACTATGACCAGTTGTATCTTGCCTACTGGATTTTACTTATGCACATCATACATAATAAAAACCTTTTGTCTATACAATAACAACGAAGATCAGATCAATTACCTCAATTTAGGGCTTGGCACGGGAGTTTTACAACACTTTCTTACTTCATGATCTGTGATAGGGTACCAACACTTACAACTTGACTATTGATCTTTACTATGGCCTACTTACCCTTACTTATGTGGTGCATGCTAGCCACTTGGTGTTGTCAACCCTTTTTATACTAGCTCACCTCAGAGACCTAAAATTTCAACATTCACTAGTGTTTGATAACACTTACTTAAAGAATGCTTAATTTGTTACCACTTACCTTTATTTGACCTACCTTAACTTTCCCTTTACTATTATCTCCTCCAACCAACCTTCTCTTTGCCAACTTATCAATACTTCCTGCTTCACTTAACCCACTTAGGAATCCCCCAACTTACATACAGTGAGCGAGTGTTGGATTGCATCAGATGGAAGGAAGCAAGGGCCTTCACATAGAGAAGAGATTGCCTTGTTGGATGGGCTTTAGACACCATTTTTGGGAGATTCGATGCTTTCATGTTAGTACATGTTACTTACCACCTCTTATATTTAACAACTTATAGATAGATACTGCCTGCCTCACTTAGACTACCTTTGTATTTCCCCACATAGAGAATTGGATTGGTCACTGGCTTCATATATAATTCAATAGTTTCCATAAAACTTTCTTCATTAATCTCTCGGGTACCACTATTCGCTATTGTCCCGGTCAGAGACTAGTTAGAAATTATAAAACTGGACGAACCAACCAACATAGATTTTAGATCTTGCTTCAGGAGAGGTTGTTGTAAATCATCAAGTTGACTATTGAGAAAAGAGAGTTCTCGTTCCAAATGGAGCATATGCCTACGAACCCCTCCAAGCGAGGGTTTTCTTTATAAAATGCATGTTTGAAAGCATTTTTTAGATTGGCTGAAACCACTCCACTTATTAAAAACTTACTCTTTGGGTCAAAGACTTTGACTTCATCCCTCATCTTCTCTAGCTTCGTATGATACCCTCCCTTACTTATTGGGAAGGAACAACCCAAAATTCAATCATTGATTTGCCTACTGAAAAATGTGAGTTCCCAACCCCAATAGATCCCACCTACCGAGAGCCCATCAACACAAGGTTTTTCTTTATGAAACAGGCAGTTGGGAAGGTCTTTTGGATCGACGACCCAAACCAACCTAGCATATTCATCAAAGTTTTTCTTGGTTGGTCAAATTGCTTCATATTGGTATCTTCCTTATAATGAAGATGAACCAGTTGATATGATATCGTGTAGGTATTTATTTATATATGTTATTTCTCCTACCACTTATATACGACATTTCGAGCAGGTTTTATATATCTTCTTTTTTTATATTCTTTAGAACCAGCTAGAACCTTGGGTTGGGACTTCACGTGGTTGAGAAAGATATAGTTTAGCCTACTTGATGAATGACGGTTGGATAGTTGTGTTGGATCGTAAGAACTGTATCTTCTTGAAATTTAGGAACTACAACCAAACCCTTGATCTTGTTGGATGGAAGGAAGGATGGGCTTGCTTTAGTGGGTGGGCATATAACATTGTTTTCATCTCCTTACTTTTGGTCAACCTACTTGATCAAAGAAGGGGATGCCTTTGCTTGGGTAGCACCATTCATTGGATCACGTGGAAACTATCGATCGGATAGACTCTCAACAACCATAACTTATTATATTTATTGGGGGTCCTTAGAACATTCATATGAACTTTAGATCCCTTATTTTCTTTTACTTCATGTGCATGATATCAACATGCATGGGCATATTAAACCTTTATAGAATACATATAACGGAGGGAGGATCCATTACTTGAACTTGAACTTAGACCATCCACCCCGCCATGTCATCTATCAATCGTGTATGGGTAGCAAGGGAAGCTATATACGAAAGGTCCTCCCTTGGCTAATCAATCATCCATCCATCGTGTCTAATAAGTTCTAGATTTTATAATTTCTGACTCGTCTCAGCAGGGCTCCTCAGTAGAAACATGGTACCAAATATAAGAGCTTGTGATGTGTCCCCGACTACAGGCTGAATAGGTTTTAAGTAAGGATTGAGTAAGGCCTATAGGTGTAGGTGAGTAAAAAAGGGCAACAAGCAGGGACTAAAAAAGTAAAGGCTCCTCAACAAGATAGGTAATAAAGGTACCCAGAAGGGATATGTATGTGGTACCTAGAAGAGTTCATAATAATTCAAGTCAGTAAGTAAAGTTTGTTAGACCGATGGATGCTTGTAAGTAAAGTCTTATGCTATGTAGCTCCCTACTAACTGTCATAAAGGAAAGTGTTTTTTATCAAAGGCATATCTTGGCTATCTGGATTGGGCATAATAACCTATCAATGTAAGAAGCTCGTCCATACAACAAGGTTTCTCTGATGGACCATAATCCACCAAGTCAATCGAAAGTTCAACAATATCAGATAAAAGAAAACTCTCTCTCTCTCTCTCTCTCTCTCTCTCTCTCTCTCTCTCTCTCTCTCTCGATTAATTGACCCATCTATCTATTAATTGACCAATCTATCTATCTCGTGGCTCCTAATAATCGAAGTTCATGCATGGGTTGTGAAGCACTCCCTCCCTCGTCCTAGTGTAGTAGTAGAAAGTGAAAGGTTTGGTAGAATAGGTGGATAACTATGAGGTTCCAGGAATTAAAAGAAAGGGGTAGGTATCCTAAATTATATAATCCAAGGCTCGGCCAAACCAAAATCTAATAGGTGGTACCTGGAATTCTAATGTCNTCTCTCTCTCTCTCTCTCTCTCTCTCTCTCTCGATTAATTGACCCATCTATCTATTAATTGACCAATCTATCTATCTCGTGGCTCCTAATAATCGAAGTTCATGCATGGGTTGTGAAGCACTCCCTCCCTCGTCCTAGTGTAGCAGTAGAAAGTGAAAGGTTTGGTAGAATAGGTGGATAACTATGAGGTTCCAGGAATTAAAAGAAAGGGGTAGGTATCCTAAATTATATAATCCAAGGCTCGGCCAAACCAAAATCTAATAGGTGGTACCTGGAATTCTAATGTCTAGGGTAAATAGGTTGTATGGAAAATAAAAGTCTAAATAGAAGACGGGTAACATATTGATCCACTCATTCTTAGGAAGATATAATGGGTTGTTCATAGCATTCCCTCCTAACTAAGGGCTTCATTCATCCAAGTGTTATAAGGATAACATGTTTAGTTATGAATTCTAAAGGTAGACAGGGTGTATGCACTTTAAAGGTAAGGCATAGGTGAAAGGTTTCATAGTCAAAGTGCCTCGTACCAACAAAGCATTCCTAAATCAAGTCTGATAAAAGGCAGCATATCCTAGGTATGAAGCATGTTATTCCATCCAAGGAGGTTTCTCTATTCTGATGGACTATAATCCCATCCCATCCGACAGTTAAACGATATCTGCTAAAATCTGTTGCTAAAGCTCAGCCCTTTCAACTAATAGATCATCATCTCGCAGGAACATGCTACTACATACAAGTTTGACTATTCCATCAGGTGGTTCTAAGAGAAGGTAAGTAGGAGTAATGATTAACTAAGAGAGTGCTTCATTCATACAAGTGATATAGTCTAGGTCTCTAGGTGGGAAGGTACTAAGTAAAAACATAAAGTTATAAGGGTAAGAAGGTTGTATCATGCTATCCCTCCCATGCCTGGGGGATTATATAGTTGTACCTCGCTAAGATGAATTAAAGAAGTGATCTATGGCTAATATAGGTCTAGTTATTCTAGTGGGTAAAGAGGTGGTGTGTAAACAAGGGTAAGGGGTGAAAGGTTTCTTCCATACCATTCTTATCGTACTATTACTGGCATCATCAGTTGGGTGGGCAGTAGTCCCTCCATCGTCGTCCTAGGATTTTGATAGTAAAGAAAGTCAAAGGTAAGGTGATCTAGTTCTGAAGGGGAAAGTATCCCTCCACACTAACTAAGGCAATTAATTCCTCAAGTGTTCTAGGGGAACATATCTAGGTCTGAAGATGAATAGAAACATAAGGGTAGGGAAGGTGAATAGAAAGCAAGAGTGTCGTACTTACAAATCATGATTTAAGAAACTGTATCATATCCTTACTTGCAATGTGTGAAACCCATCCAACAAGAATTTTTGATTGACCATCATCCATCCAATCCAGTTTTGATCCATAATTGGGGTAACAAGAGCAAGGGGAGCAGTCCTCGGCTACTCAACCCCATCCAACTATGTATTGTTTCGGTAGTAATTCATTCATAGGGAAGTTTTGATCCGACAATCTGATATCATATCAGTCTAAAATAAAGAGAAAGTGAAATATTCCTAGTGGTACCCCCAGAATATATCAAGAATTGTTGTTGAATGCCCGTTAAAAATGATCTATGTGAACGTCCACCAATGTGATGCAGTTCAAGTTCAAGTAAAGATAAAGGTGGGTAGATATCATATCAGGTATGTTATGATATGATATGATAGCATATCATATCATAAGGTAGATATGATATCATATCATATCATATCATAACATACCATATCATATGATAAGTGATTAAATATCATAACATCCCCCCTTAAGAACAACTTAGGATGGGATTAAAGGATTTACAAAGGTGACACAATAGGAGAAGGAAGCAGGCATTAGAGCCCATCCCCCCTTAATTAAAACTTCTTGAACTCCTAACATGGATTGAAGTTTGGAAAACTTAGCTTTTGTAAGAGAATTTGTGAAAATGTCTGCAACTTGATCTTCTATAAGGAAAAATAACACTTCAATAACTCGATCATGAATGAGTTTTTTGATGACATTCATGTGTAGATCCATGTGTTTACTATGTTGATGTTGAAATGGATCTTTGGCGAGCTTGATGGCACTATGATTGTCACACCAAAGGATTTTCAGATTCTATTGTTGGAAGCCAAACTCTGAAAGGATTTGTTGAAGACTTAATGCTTCTTGAATTGCATTAATTGTTACTCGGTACTCTGCTTCTACTAAAGAAAGAGAAATAGACTATTGTTTCTTATAGGCCCAAGTGACAAGTCCTAAAACAAGGCTGAAAACATAACCTACAATATACTTTCGATCATCAGGGTTGTTGGCCCAATATGAATCAATGAAACCAACCAATAAAGGATTCCCCTTTGAGTTGTAATGTATCTCGAACTGAATTCTACTATTGACATACCGAAGTATCCTTTTAGCTTATTTTCAATGGCTTTCATGGGGTGATTTCATATACCAAGAAACAAGACCAACAATAAAGGAAATATCAGGATGGGTATGATTCAAGTATAAGAGGCTACCAACCAACCGATGGTACAAGGTGGCATCAACTTCAGAAGAAGTAAAAGTGGCAGCAAGTTTGAATCCATACTAGAAGGGAGAAGGGGTTGGTTTAGAATCATCCATGTGAAAGCAGCAAATAAGGTCACAATTATACTCAAACTGGGAAATAAATATTCCTTCCTTGGTTTGGAAAACTTGGAGGCCAAGGAAATAGTGAAAATAGCCTAAGTTGGTCATTTCAAAGTTCTTCTTAAGGATGGTTTTCACATGGTTTAAAATTTTAAGGTCACTACCAGTGAGGATAAGGTCATCAACATAAAGAAAAAGTATTATGATATGGATTCCTACAAAAGGAGAATAAAATGGACCATACAAGTCACCGTGAACAAGTTGCAAAGGGGTCGAGGTGTGTCATGAGGAACATTTGTCAAAATTTCCCTGATTATGTTTATCGAGAACACAACCGACACAAACACCATCTGTGTAGGAAACAAGAGGAATACTAGTCACCATTTGTTTATTACATAGTTGTTGAAATGAGAGATAGTTTAGATGAACAAACCATCCATGCCAAATTTTTCTCAAGTCATCTCTACGAGCAACGAAAATTGATCAAAAATATGATGACCTAAAGTTTTCAAACTTGTACAACCTGGTAGTATCATAACAATTCCAGTTGCGACTATATGCTTGGTATCTTTTAAATCCTTAATTACAACGTGGTGAGGTGAAAACTTTACAATTTTACCTTCACATGAATGAGTAATTTGATATACTGATAGAAGGTTGCAGGAAAGACTTGGAACACATAATACATCATTGAAATGACCATTATCTACCTGAACTTTTTTAGACCCTACAACACTAAGAGAACTATCATCACCAACAAATATTTTCTTGTTGTTACATTCATTTAGAGCAAACAATATGGCTTTATTCTTAACCATATGATAAGATTCTCCAGAATTGATATGTCACTCATCAGAAGAAAAAGTAGAAGTTGCATTGAAGGAGGAAACCCGAAGCAGAAAGTACATGTCCATGAGAAGAAGAGTTAGAAGAAGAAGAATCAATAATGATGGTGTGCTTCTTCATCGTTGCTTCCAAATATTCCATATTCTTAAAACATTTGGATTCCACATGACCATCTTTCCCACAAAAATTGCAATATTTGTTAGTATTCTTATTTTTAAAATTTTCTCCTTTGTCACCATTAGGAGAAGAATTTGACAAAGATGTTTTGGGACCCTTGTTTTGCTTGTTGTTGTGGTGAGGATGTTTCTTCTTGGGATTCTTGGATTTATATTTTTATTAGGCCACTAAGGCTTTGTTAGATGTACCTACAGTGTTGATTAGTCCAAGTTTCACAATATTATCTTGTTCTCGAATTAGAGCATCACAAAAGGAGTCAAGAGAGGGTTCTTTATGAGCACTCCCTAAAGCTTCTCTAGTGGCATAAAAGGTAGATACAAAAACATAATATGCACTACCAATATTAGAGAGAATATCATATATGCATCGATCTTCCTTCAACTATAGTTGACACTGTATACACAAAATTCTAAGTGTTTTGAACTTATATGAGTAATCTTCAATGCAAGGAAAATCATTTGGACTTAAAGTCATTAACTGATTTTTCAACTTGTGAGATCGAATAATATTGTGTTTACCAAACATAAATTCATTTTTTTCCCAAGATTTATCTGGGCCCTCAATTCCTTGAAGGTGAAACCTTAAATCAGGAGAGTTGGACATGTCTATTAGTCCACATGTTGTGTCATTCTTATTAACCCATTTGGAACACTTTTCATCATTAGTGGGTTCTTGTTCTTTTCCCAAGATAATTGGGTACAGTATTTTACTCCTCAATACATCCTCCATATGGGATTTCCATGAGAAGTAGTTGGTACTGGTAAGAAAAATATCATTGGGAGAAGCCATATTAAATATGTAGAGAATATGGAGTTAAAATCTAAAACTAACAGTCTGGATGGAATGCCCTCGGAAAATAGCTTGTTAAAAAAAATGGCATTGAAAATAGACTTCGGATGTGAGGTCATTCCCTTTTGAAAAAATACTTAAATGGTAACCAAAGAGACATGTGGCAAGTAGAAGTTGTTCCACGTGATGATACCCCTCCTAACAACCTCACTTTTACAAATAAGTTTCTTATGAACTGACCCACTTTTATAGAATAAATGGGGATCACTTTTACAATGAAGTTACTTTATAAATGAAAGTCACGTACAAAATAAATAACTTAAAATAAAATATTAAAGCTACTTATAACAATTCACTTTTACAATTTAAGTAAAATACACTTTACAATGGATGCATGAACTTTTTCAAAAAAAGTAACAAAAAATAGACTTGAACTCAAGACTTGTTACTTAATAATACAACTTTTAACCAAGTGAGCTAGTGCAAAACACATTGTATTGTTATGAAGGAGGATTGGGGTTGTTGTTGTTGTGGTGGTGGTGGAAGACGACCTTGGAAAGCGTGCTCATAAAAAATATTTTCACACAAGAAAAAATGTTTCTTATCGACAAAAATAAGGGTTAGATATTGGATAGTTTACCCCAAAAATGTAAGTTTTCCCTTTGCTTTTGATTTACCAAGATTTCATAGAGTGCACAACAAAGAACATATGCAAACATGAAAACCCTTTTCGCTCTATTTCTGATTTGTCAAGATCACACATAGCACAAGGAAAAGCGCATACACAGATCAAAAAGAGTAGTAACCTAGAAATAAAAAATAGAAAGTCGAAATATTATCTCTATAAAAAATTAAAAGGCCGTATTCAGGATTTATACCTCCAGATCTGACTAAAATGGTCGTATATTGGGAAAACAAAAAAAAATCGAGTGAAATGAAAGGCGCTCATAACTAAAATGAGCACTCTAGATGAAATGGAACAGTCTTCTCATCCTAGAAATGTATGAAAATGGTAGAAACCATAGATGTGGAAACACATCTTCACAATATTGATCTACAATGGGAGTGGGTCTTCAAATGCACTTTGATACCATGTTCGAAAACACAAGTATTCCAACAAAGGATGAAAACCTTTAGTAACCACTCACACAACCAAATCAAAGATCAACACACCGATGTTTTTACGTGGTAAACCCCCTATGGGGAAACATCCAAGACCCCAACCATCGTGGCCACTTGGTGCAATATATAAATGCAAAAGAAAATATTACAAAGATATTTACAAGAGAGTTTCTCACTATTGATCATTGACATATGACCCTACATGCTCTTTATATAGAGATCATGGACCAATCAAGTGTTAAACCACGAATCAATGTAGCCATTAATATCGATAAGAATATCAACCATCAGATCACTCTATGTTGGGAACATATCGTGACCATCATATTTCCTAACTACAAATGAATACTAATGCATACTAAAGAAACACACTTTAACCTAATGACACATTAGACCTAGTTGATCTTAACTAACTCCTAAGTGTCTAAATATTCTAACATTGTGAAATGATTCAAGATTCTACATAAACTAGCAAAACTCGATCCATTGAGGAGTTATCAACTACTAGGAGAAAGGGGGTCTAAGGTTTGTATCTATTCTTTCTTCCTCTAAAATGATTTGGTAAGTGCTTATTTCTTGCCTTGATTAGTTCTATACTCCTTGGAAAGGGTTTTAAGTATTCTTTTCAAGTCTTTTGTTTATATTTTTGGTTAAGGTTATTCTCTTGGGGAAACCCTTCTTGTAGGGCCTTCATTTCCATGGTTTGTATTGATTAGACAAGGGGCTACTAGCCTTGTGGCCCTAGTCTCATTCTAATCCATAAATGTGGATAGCCAATTCTTAGAGGGGCATACTTCTTGACCCCATAAGCCCTAAGTGGAACAAAGAATTGAACTTAAATCCAACAACGAATCATTAAAACCATAAAAAATCAATTCTTTTATTTTCTTTCCATTTAAAATACAAAAATATAAAAGATAAATAGTCAAAAATATTTATTTCATTGTCTAGAGTAAAACTAATGGTTAACTTTCATTATCTAGACATTTTCATCTGTGGGTTTATGCTTCATTGTTAATTTATAACCCTAAAAAGGGAAATCAACCCTATTGGCATTGTACTTCAAGGTTGTATCTAATGTTTTGTGGTTTATTGTGTTTACTAATTCTGTAAATTAAATTACAACAATAAAAGTCAGAATTGGTGAAACCCTAAAGCTAGGGTTTAACCCTAAAATGTGCATTCTAACCCTACCCTAGCTTATATTTCACTTGTTATTTGTTTTCAAATCATATCTAACACATTCATACAATGAAATTCATCTCCTAAGCGGTTCATTGTTGTCATATTTCATTTTGGAGATTTTTTGTGAAACCTTAAGGGGATCCACCATCTATTCGTGTATGTTGAGATAATTTCATTTTTTTATTCATTTTTACTTGCATTTAATCATTTTTGGGATGTGTTTGCATAGTTTATTCATTTCCCTAGCTAAAGCACCCAAGGTTCATCATTCTATGTGCTTTTAGGTACTCTTGGGGTACTTTTCCTCACCCCAAATAAGCATTTTCTATGTTTTTTTAACATATATCAAATTATATAATTGATGGAAAACAACAAACTAGTCCAATTTATAACATACAATCAAGGTATAACTCAGGTATATCATTCACATTTGATTTGTGCAATTAGATCTCACTCTTGAGCAATTAAAGGTACTTTTCTCTTCATCTAAAGAGTGACTTCTTGGTGTTGATTTATACTTCTATAACATACTAATTTCAGATATTGACACTCATATAATTAGCTCCTAACCCTCTTTATATTGCATTAGATATTTCCATAACCCTTGGTTGAATATTCTTAATGCATTTAGCTACTTTAGCATTGGTCTATCTAAAGTATATTGAAATGTAGTTTGAAGTGAACCATACAAGTTTGTTTCCAAGGATTGGGATACCCCCTGTGACTTCTAGGAGTTGGCCTTAAGTGAAGGGGAGGTTGTGCTAAGGTGACAGTGGTGCATTTCCCGTGTTGTGCTTATCCCAAAAGCATCCCTACGAGGGATACTAGTTTGGGCGGTAACACAACCAATAACCATGTTAATATAGTGAGAAAATTGCGTAAGTGGTGTATACAATGGAGGATTGACCATGGTTTATATATTTAATTTATCTAATGTTGTTAGTGGGAGTTGTCAAAGATAATTTACTATGGCATAATTGAGCATAAAGGTTGAGTACATGAAAACAATGCATGCATTTAAAAAAGTGATTTGGCTTCAATAATGTAATAATATAAGATTGTTGATGGGGATTTCCATCAAAATACATCATGATAATCAAAGTGCAACAACACTCATAAAAATTTAACTTATATTTTAATATCATTTCACAATGGAAATGATATTTGGGACAATGTTGTTTAAGTACAAGATTTGAATAGACAATCACTAACTCACTCACAAGATTGAGTTAGAGTGGTGCATAGTTTCCATAGGAGTTTTTTAACTCAATGACTGTAAAAAAATTTAATCAATGAACACTTTAAAGTGATCTCCAAGTGAGAAATCATTATGAGAAATCATTAAACTGTTGTGCCTAGTTAAGTTATACTTAATTGAGTTGGAATAGGCAACACACATTCTTGAATTTTAATGAAGGTCAACACAAGTCAATGGAACCATGGTCATGATGATCGACTAAGAAAACCTGTTAAAAAAAGGTGTACTCAAAGCCATACAAACAAACCTTGATCTAAATATTGGAGACTACTAGCCCATTATAGCTGGTGTCGGATTCATATGGTGTTTAAATCACAATTTTTTAATATACATAATACATTGTTACAACTTGAAAGTGTGAGATGTATTGAAGTCCAAATGAACCATTGAATGTGTGATAGAATATCAAATGAGGACAAAGATGTTGCATTTACATCGTGTGTGTATTTGTGAATGTATACATGACATTTAATTATTGTTAATTTTTTGCATGAATATTTGTTAACATTTCTGCCATATAGAGTAATGTTGATATGATGTTTTTTAACATGTTGATATATTTTCTATTAAAGAAAATCCTCATTACATTAACTTGTAGCATGAAACCATGTTGTGCTCTCTTATCATAATTTGATCCAGATGAAGCAATGCATATGTGCTGAGAACAAAGGTGTTACCTTGAAATCATGTGTATTTGTGAATGAATGCATGCAATTGACATAATTGTTGGTATATTTTGATCCGGATTATTTTCGGCACGAAATGAGATCGGAGATATAATAAATAAATGCACAGAGATATCGCAGATATTCAATAATATAACATAAATGTATCAGAGATGCAACCATAAACACAGATATACAGTAGTACACGATTTCTATTAATGAAAGAAATGTACAGAGACTGTAAAAATACAGAGTGGAAGACTCACTAGAATGGTGGCAGCTTATCTCTGAGAAGAGATGTGACGGCTACTCGCATTCGCAAGAAGATGATTACAATGAGGCTCTGAAGGCCCTTTTGCAATAAACGGGAATGTCAAAAGTCCTAGACATCCAAAAACCTAACCCTAGGAGATGAAGCACCAAAAGTCATGTGGGCCTCGTTTGGGTAAGTTAGTACATCAACTTCCCGGGGCCGAAACTTTTGCATATGATCTCTGTTTTAGGCATATGATAGCTCGTTGGAAATGTATCGTCGAGGAGATTCATTTTGGGGGCTCAATCATGCCTTCGGCTATCAGTGAGAACATCAATCTCAAAAAACCTTCATTTAGGCCCTTAAAATGGCCCCGGAAGTTAAAACACGCTTGAAATAGTAAATTGCCAAATTGCTACAGAAAGTTGTTTTGAGCAGGTTGGAAAAGGTGGGTGTCCACAAATATCCACACAAGGTCGTCCTCAACAGGAAAGCAATGGTCTCCGATGCGTTGAGTTCGAGGGGAGAGGAAAAGCGTTTGTTGAATCGACATCTTGGTGAGTTTGTCTTGCTGGAGATGTGTTGCTCAGGTTGTGGAAATTTGTCACGCGAACACATTGCGGTTGAGGTTGCTCAACAAATCGAGATATGAGAGGGCGATGTGCAGAAGGAATATTTGCACTTTTGACCTTGTCGACACCTTACGTTGGATAAAGGTGCTTTGGGGCGAGGTAGTGGTTCTTCAATATGCTTTGTTCTCCTTTTAGGCAGATTGTGAAAAGCTAGATTTTCGCGATTATGAAGTGCACCTTGCGGCCTTTTTAAGGGTGGAGCGATGGCGGAACTACCTCGATACGTAGAAGTTGACCCCCAAAGTAACAATGACAACTGCCGAGTGGGGCTCATAAACATCATAAAGCGTCTCCACATATGGTTGGCCCAAGGGAACATCTGGACATCGGTGGGGCAACATCACATAATACCTCATCCTTGAAGGGTTGGATTCCGGATGACAATCGGCCTTTGTTGGTTGACCACGGAGTCGTCCTTACTTTAAACCACCGATGTTTGTATGCACCGGGTATGGTACGTATTGACAATCTCAACTATTTGACAACCTATGCTAAGATAAGGTTCTTATGGCTACCACTATAAAATCACGGCGGTTCCCCTTCCCACCTTACATGCAGTAGCAGATGAAAAATGTGCTCCGCCTCTCCGGGATCTATTGGTTCTTCTGGTTGTATTGTTCCGGTCGCGACAATAGCAATGGGGTTCTGCGTCAATGATCTTTCCTTTACCACTATTACACATAATGGAATTAGAATCGGGGTTGAAGCTCTTTGTCTTTGATCTAGGTACTTAATGGTATTTTGAGCAACATTCGCCGGTGTTGTTGTGCGAGGAGACTTTAGTAGATTCGCACCATTTTTGATGTCCTTCATGCTTCCCATGGCCCTTCTTTTCTTATGTCTTGGGCTGGTTTTCGGGATTGCTTGTTAGGGTCGTCTTTTGTCATACTTTGGTTGTTCTAGCAGTTCTTGAGACCCGAATTCCCATTTTTGGTGCCAAATTTACGCTCAATTTTAACTTGACATATCGATAAGCAACAAGGATGAGATGTCCAGGAATTACATTTCGGTTTGGATGTATCTGTGTAGAGTCGCGCGGTATTTCAGAACCAAATGTTGCTCGGGTGTTTTGATACCCGAGCTTGAGTGCGCCAAGGTATGGAAGGTATTGGTGAACTTGACTGCTTGGCCCCTCTCTTGCCTTGATTGAGTTACATATAATATCTTGGTCCTCATAGTTTTAGCAGGAATTATCTTGTCTCTTTACGCATCCACAAAAAAATCCCAAAATTGGTTAGGCCCCATATAATCTAGACTCTACATTGGAACTTTGCTTGATGGTTTCCCACCAAGTGAACTGACATTTGGGAGATATTTAAGGAGTGCAAGGTGATCTTTTCTTGTCGAAAAATTGGCTGACAGAGAAATAACCTTCCGGCGAGTTAACCATTTTCTAGAGACACCTACATCTGTCATCCTTCAAATACGGGAATATCAAAGGTAACTTGTACCTTGTACTCTATACTCGGACCTCGTCGAGGACATGCTGCTTGAAAAAAAAGCGATCAAGAGCGTACCGATTCCGTGATCAGTTATTTTTCGTACGAAATGAGATAGAGATATAATAAATAAATGCTGCGAGAGATATGAGATATTCAATAATATAACATAAAATGTAGCCAGTCACAACCATAAATACATATATCTGATAATACCACGATTTCTATTAATGAAAAGTAATGAAGCGTAAAATATAGAGTGGAAGACTAAGCTAAATTCAAATTTAAGCTGACTTATCTAGAAGAGATGTGCTTCGCCCATTAAGAAGATGATTACAATGAGGCTCGAAGGCCCTTGCAATAGCAGGGAATGCAATTTCTAGAAATCCAAAAACCCTAACCCAGGATGAAGCACTAAAAGTCACATGGGCCCCATTTAGGTAAGTTAATACACCAACTTCATGCAGGAGGGCCGTAGCACTACATGAATACTCCGGATTTAAGTGATATGATATTTCGTTGGAAAGTATCATCAGGAAATTCATGGGATCAATCATGTCTTGGGATATCATTGAGAACCTCGATCTCAAAAAAACCTTCATTTAGACCCCTCAAAATGACCGGGAAGTTAAAACCCTACTTTCAAAAATGATAAATTGTCAAAATTGCTGAGGGAATTTATTTTTGAGCTTAATTTGGAAAATGTGGGTGGCCTTATTTTGAGCTAGTTGAAAAAGGTGGGTGGCCACCGATATCCACCTGGATCATATTTTTGCATAAATTTTTGTTGTCGTTCTGCGATATAGAGTAATGTTGATATGATGTTTTGACACATTTCAATATATTTTATATTAAAGCATACTATCATTATATTTACATGTAACATGAAAGCATGTTGTGCTCTCTTACCAAAATTTGACATTAGAGCTACTCAATGGTGTAATACACATTACCATATAGACAACATGTGGAGTGGTTTTTGAAGCCACTAATGTTCCAAGGAGATCCTATGCTTGACAATTGGGGTAATAGTAGATTCCCTAGAAATAATTCAAATTATTCCATATCCTTTAGGAGGTCCTCTAACTCAATAGTTGCCATCTTTCATTCTCTTAATCATTTCCTTCTCTTAATCAACTACCATATCCATATTTTATCATGTTTGTGTTCCTACCTCAGATCTATCTCATAAGAACTTGATATTTCCATCGCTTACACCTTTAAATTGTGATATGTAAGATAATCCTAAGACATTATCACCCAAACCTAATGCTTTTGCATGTTAGGAAAAAACTAAAATAAAATAACATATATGACATTAGGGGAACAAGATTAAAATATGGATCCATTTGTTTTCCCATGCCAGCTTAGGGAATTGAATCCAATCATAGCTATGCTTACTATTGGTGATGCTTGTCAAACTATGTAAATGCTCACAATTCATCTAGTATTTACATATGTTCTTGTTCCTGTCCTAGGAATGTTTTCTCTTTCATAAATATATCTACCATATTTCTATCATATTTTTATTTTCTCTTCTTTTTTAGCATAATGCATTTCCTGAGGAAATCCACTAAGCACTTTCCCTCATTTCAAGAATGGTATTCAAGGTAAACTGGGTTCTGTAGAATCTCAAAGCTTTGTCAAAAATATGTTTATTAAGAGCTCAACATGTCACTCGCGGGAATGGAACCTGGGTAAGAAGGATAACACTCCTCTCAACCACACGGGTTTGACCCAATTGACTATTTCTTTTTTCTCTTATACTATTAATGATAATGCATTAACTTTATGATATTATATGATATTCTCAAATATAATAAGGCCAAAATAGATGTTAGTAAATTTGTAATTAATCATTACATATATAACTAGAATAAGTCTCTTAATTAATCAGTTTTTGCTCGAAGAATAAATATGGGTAGATTAAGTAAACTTAAATCATGAGTGAAATGGAAAAAAAATAATAGAAAATTGTAACATCCCACTCTACTGAGCACACTTTTATTGACTTATTCTTTGAGGACACTTGCGTGCAAGTGATCCGGTTTGGTACATTGTGATTTTGTTTCGATTATGGATTATACATGATGATGATGATGTGTTGTGACTTGTTGTTGTTTGATGTATATGTATTGGCGGATGCTATTGACAAGTTTTCTTAAGTTTACAAGACACCTCACAGGTTATGGATGTTGATGGCATCAAGGGACTTCCTTGGACTCTAGATTGAGTCAGGGAGTGAATTGTGTTTTAATTGAATATTTAATTTACGCACTTGTGACATATGATTGATTACAATATGATTTATATATATTTTATTGACACGGGTTTCATCAGTGGATGCAAACTTAACAATGTTTACTAATCCGAGTGACATAAGGAGTAAAGGGGCCATGCACAGAAACCAGACATTGAGGGAGAGGTGTGACAACATCCGTGTCACAACCTACTATAACTAACGTCGTGGTCTGAACTATAGGTTAACGATTACCTATTTCGATAGGTCCACGATGGCGTGACGACGGACTGAGACAGTCACTCACAAAGATTTCTAAGGAACGCACAATAAGGCAAAGTCATTATTCCTTAGAAGCATGTAGTCTCTCACAAGGTCGACCAAATGGAGTGTTGACTCCAAGGGTCGGAAAAACTTCCAAAACCAGTCAAAAGGCGAGTGGCACCCTTGGAGCACAGACGTGCATCTTGAAGGACACACCACATAATTAAAAAAAAAAAACTTGAGTCGATAAATTTAGGTGGCCTATAAAACATTGAAATGATTAGACCTTGTTGGATTAAAATAATTAATTAAAATAATGAATTTGTTAATTATAAAGCCCAATAAAAGTCTAAGTCTAAACTTAATTAAGGGACTAAAGAAATTATGACATAAGTTAAAAAAAAAGGGAGAATAATCAAACTCTAGGAAAAAAGGGGAATAAAATCTAAAGATTTGATAAAATGCACATGTGTGCATGAAAATAATAAAAATAGATTTTTAAAATAAAAAGAAATAAAATATAAGAGAATATGAGTACATTGGAAAATAATCTTGAGTCAAGGTACCACTAATCTAACTAGAAGAAGACTCCTAATGCAACTCTAACTAAGATCTAGTTAGGAGACACTCATTAAATGACAAATTGGGGAACAAAGGGACAACTACGAGAAAAAATATGAACACATTGGGGAATGTGTGGAAAATGGGCTTTTTAAATAAAATGAAATGGTAGTTATTGATGCAACTTCTGGAGAGTGTGACAAGTGTGTGGGTGAATAATACTAATTAAATTAATTAAAAAAGATAATTAATTGTGCACGAGGACATGTGTCATTTGGGATATTTCTATAAAACAAATGGTATAGAAGGAAATGGCACTGACTTTTTCTTGGCAAAGTTACGCKGCCAAAATTATTGTGGATTGTGTTGTACTTGTGAGAATTGGGATACCAAGCTTGAAGAAAGAGTGGAAGCTCTTCCTTGCGAGGCAAGCTTGGAGCTATTGTTCTGGTTTACTGTGTGTGGCCCATTTGCAGCTCGAGAGGCTAAGGGGGAGAAAAGTACCCCTAAAGTAGACTAGAGTAGACTGAGAGGTATTGGTGAAGTCCTTCGATTAACAAGCGAAACGAGGAGTTTTGTCCAAGGTCTAGATCGAAGATCCCCTGCAAAAATATTAGAACATTGGTCACGGTATTTAAATTAATTTACTTATGTGAATAATAGAATTACTATACATCAAATGTAGAAAGATATGTTGATTTCAGACCAAATTCTAGTAGAAGATTGTGGATAATTCAAATTCAAATTATGTCTATCTTATGTCCACGATATGAATAAGACGCAATATGTATTACGATATCGCCGATTATGTTGTTATAGAATAGATTAAATTGTATGATAATTACTCTGACTGTATAATCAATTGCATTTTGTATCGTGCTTACCTAAAGTTATGATTGTGCAATTACGCATATTTTATTGGATGCTTCTAAATTTTTCTGTATAAACAATTCGCAGTCCATACTGAACCTATGTAGACCCTTCTTGTTGTATCTTTAAATTTTACTTTTGGTTGGACATTTTTGATCTAAAATTTTTACAGTAACCCAACCATGTTTTCGGGTCGATCTAGTCGACACTAAAGTGAACAAAAATTTTATCTCACCTTCTTTAGAAATTTAGCATAGACGATGTTGATTGGGAAGCGATGGTCATATGAGCTGTTAATTGTTGTTGTTTGCCAGTGAATAGTAAATTACTTCTCTAACTTCATCCATTTAGTTAGAGTCGGGCTGTATGGTTGTTTCTATTTCTGAGAATTCCGATGGCCTCCAGTTTTTTTTAATTTGTAAGAGCTATGTTTTTAAGCTAACAATGACACTTATATTAGAATTCTTGTCCACCTTAAATTTTTTGAGAGTCTGGGATTTACCTTATGATTCTTTGAACACTAATCTGATGTGGGTCTATGTGTAGAACTATTGTAAGTCAAACTGAGTCAATGACAAGGAGCGTTGTCACTTTCATAATGTAAATTGATACCTAATCATCGTAAAGTTGAGCTCGTTGTGGTTAACCTGTTGTTTGAATTCCTTACATTCCTTAAGCGAATTTTTTGTAGTTAAGATAACTGCCTTTGTTGAAGAAGGAAATGATTTAGTAAAGTCCAACCTAAGGAGGGATTAAATCCAATATATGAAGCTAAGTGTGGTGACGTATTAATGCGCTCGTTGCTATCCTTAAGTGAAGGATTATGAGATCTTAAAAAAAAATTTGCAACTTTGAATAGTCCTTACTTTATGTTGAAAGATGGATTTATTAAGGAGTAACCACGAATATGATTATAGATATCTTAACTTCCAGTGCGGACGAATAGAGATACTCCCTTCAACTTATAGTTACGAGGAATTTCATTGCAATTTTAGTGTAGTAGTGTCGATAACCTCCCTGGAATTAAGTTGTAACCCATAAATGTCGATAGATATGATGCGAATTTGACGGATCTACTAGAACGAATAAGTCTGTAGTTAGTTGTGTGTTCTTAAGAGTCAGGCGTCTGACCTTTAACTAATTTGCTGAAGGAAGGTAGACACCTTGCTAGTTAAAATTTTATTTCGAAATTCATTATGGGCAGTGATGAGTTTAAGATTGTTTTTACTTTTACTTTGGAATGGTATTAAATTTAATAAAATGATGTGAAGGGTATATAGGGAATTACTACCAATGATGATTTTAAGGATGGAAATTTATTTTCAAATGTAGAAACCTTGGCAAATCTTGTTAATCTTTCATATGCCAACTATAAAATGTTTGGCAATGTTTTTGTAAAAATATTCAAATTTCTAAGGATTTTATATAGTTTGTATAAAATTTGGGCAATTTTTAAGATAAAATAATTTTATCCTATAGAATCTGGGAGAATAACTTTTAGAATAACGAATCTTTTTCTTTGAAAAAACCTTAGAAAATTAGCCCATGAATGAAATTTAGCCCCTAAAATAATCCATAATTACTATATATATATATATATATATATGTTGGTGAGAATAACACATACACAAAAAAAAATTATATATATTTGATTATCACTTTTTTTGTGTATGTATAAGTCTCACCAGCAAAAATATATATAATTGTATTATAGAGTTTGAGTATTGATTTTAATAGTTAAGAGTTTTAATTATGAAATTAAGAATTAGCTTTATAGAATGGTGGAATTAATTAAATTGTTAACCAATGGATATTGGACACATGGTTGTTTATTACTATCTATGTTGAATGATATTAAATTCTTCTTGTGATGGTTGTAAAATTGCAAATTTGAAATGTTATGTCTCATTAGATATTGTGGTCAAATTAATACTATTAGATGATATGCAGATATTTGGCTATTGTAGATTTTTCTTCTTCATATCATTATCGAATTGGATAAATTCATGATTTTTAGAGAAAGGAAAAATAAGTTTAATATAAAAAAACATCTGTAAGACATTCACCATAATTGCTTACATTATATTGTGAACGAAGATGGTCGTTACAATTCTATACACCCTTGTCTTTCATTGGGGTTGTGCAATAATAATGAATGTGTTGAGTGTTTTTTTAAGTGAAATAGTTCATTTTTGTTGGTTCAGATCCTTAGTCTATATGGTTTAATTTTACAAGTAATTTAAGACTAGGCATCTTAATAGCATAGGCATCATCAAGCACTAATCCATTAGATCGTTTTCAGTTAATCCAAGTAATATTTCTTATTGAATTTTAATGACGATGGATGATGAGTAATTGTATGTTTTAAATTGTGTTATAATCAAGTACCTTACTATTACTTCATTCCTGAGTCTAGTATTGATCAATTATGGGAATAGATACCTCCTTGTTCTTCATAACAATCGCCAGTCCTAAGACCTTAAATGGTCAATATCAATCAGATGAATTCTTGACTTGAGCGTTGATTATGTGTCTTTGGGGTTTTTTAACTTGTAGGGTAGGTTGGGCGAGTAGATATCCTTCATTATATTTATGTGATATAAATGATCTATTAGCTATAGTGATGTTAAAACTAATTGTTTCCATGTTGTGATGTAGATGAGAATGGAATGTATATTATTAAGTATGTTGACATCACATAACACATGTTCTAATTGTTGTTATTATTTAAAAAAAAAAAATTACCATTACTATACTCACCAACATTGATGTCGTAACATAGTGGTCTTTAGATATGGTATCAGAGAGGGTTCAACCCTGCGACATTGGACTGTTACGCCTTCCACTGTGTTAAATGAATGATTTAATTAAAGTTTTGAAAAATTTCCATGTGGGTAATCATGGTCAGAGGACGCAAAGGAAATAGATGACGTGGTGTTGTAGGAAGAGTTGTGACACCTTCGATATTATCCATGCTAGAAGGGTCTAACCCCCAAGGAGATGAGCAGATTACTGAGCAAGAGCAGGTTGTTGTGGGATATGTGGTAGGTATGATGAGATCCTTCCAGATGTCATAGGCATTGATTAACCGCCTGGATCGAGATGAGGGCAGAGAGTTTGTACCCAATGAGGGTTCACAACACGCTCTAGTTGGTAGTAGTGGTATACGTAGAGAACTCGAGAAGGTGAATTTTCCTGAGTTCATGGGTGTCATGGACGACTCAGTCACTGAGGTACGGTTGGAGAATATGGTGATGCTCTTCGCACTTCGTGATTACAGCTCCAACATGAAATTCTACATGGCGGTATTTCAGCTGAAGGGGATTGCTCTTCTATGGTGGAAGACGCTCCTACCTCCACTAAACATGGTCGTCGAAGACGTGTCATGGGAGTTGTTCGAGGAACGGTTCCAAGAGGGGTACTTGTCCAAGGAATTCATTGAGCATCAATTTAATGAGTTCAACGCCATACGACAAGGTGGTTGTATGGTTCCATTATATGAGGCCAGATTCATGGAGTTACTTAGGTATGCTCCACATATGAACACGAAAAAGTTAAAGGTCAACAAGTTTGTGTTTGGCCTTAACTTCAACATTCGTGCGAAGGAGAGGATCCTAATGCCTCATACATTACATGATGCAGTTCATAAGGACCTCATTGCTGAGGAAGAAATGAACAACGGGGGTCAGGGCAAGACTCCTTCTAGACCGATTGGACAAACGTCATCAAAAGCACAACAACATCAAACGCCAACCAAACAGACTACAGGGCATTGAGATATGCCCAAAGGACCTATGTTCACAACACCACGGCAACAAACTCCTCAGAAGAAGACTCCTTACATAGGACCACGACAACAACATCGTTCGTAGAAACTGTAGCAGTTTAGGCATGTTTAGCAAAACAGACTAGGATCACAGACTGTTAGGCCAACAAATTCTACTTCAAGGACCAGGAGCACTAGACCGAAGATTGGATGTTGGACATGTGGAGAGCCACATTGTTAGTGAGACTGTCTGATTGAGAAGGCCAGAGATGTCGGATCATTAGGACCCACTATCGTTGGAGATTTTGGTAAGGCCCACAGGATACATGCATCGGTGAACATCTGCCAGGCCGAGCACCAGTCCATTGTGCTCGAGACGTCAAGTACAATCGCCGACCAAAATTTTAATATATTAATAGATCCATGTGCTACAGAGAGATTTATCTATAGTGCAATGCTAAATAGCATTAAGATAAAGGCAATCGAGCAAGATGAGTTCAAATATGTAGAAATGGCATTGGGTGCCAAACAAAAGGTTGGAGTTAAGGTTATGGACTGTAACATTAACTTGGGAGAATTTGTAATGAAGGCCAACATATATGTCACGATCTTAGGATCTTATGACATAGTAATTGGTATGGATTGGATGGAGTTTCATGATGCAATACTTAACTGTAAGACGAAACGGTTAAGTTTGACACATGATTTGGGACATAATAGAGTGATTGTAGGAAGGAACCAGGGGGTATCCTTGAGATTTATTTCTTTCCTATAGCTACATAAGAGTATGTGCAAGGGGTGCAAGATTTTTGCAATCTTAGCGCTAAACGAAAAGGGCGAGGCGAAAGGATTAGAAAACCTTCTTGTAGTGAAAAAGTTTGCAGACGTGTTTCCATAACAGTTACTAGGATTATCGCCCGAAAGAGAGTTGGATTTTACAATAGAATTGAAACCTGGAACTAAACCTATAGCGAGAACACCTTACCGGATGGCAATGCCTGAATTACAAGAGTTGAAAATACAATTAAAGAAATTGTTGGAATTGAGAATTATACGTCCAAGTGTGTCGACTTGGGGAGCGCTAGTTATTTTCGTAAGAAAGAAGGATGGATCGTGGAGACTTTGTATTGACTATTGTCAATTGAACAAAGCAATGATCAAGAACTAATGTCTATTGCCAAGAATAGATGATTTGTTTGATCATATGAAGGGAGAGACGATGTTTTCGAAGATTGATTTGAGATCAAGATATCATCAATTACAGATTAAGGAAGAAGATATCTCTAAGACCACATTTAAGACGAGAATCAGACACTCTGAGTTTACAATTTTACCATTCATATTGACGAACGCCCCGATGGTATTCATGAGTTTGATGAATGAGGTGTTCCATGAATACTTGGACAAGTTTTTTCAAGTATTTATTGATGTCATATTGATTTATTCTTGGACGAAAGAAGAGCATGACGAACACTTAAGATTGGTCTTACAGTGTCTACGAGAAAAACAATTGTACGGGAAGCTATTGAAATGTTCTTTTTACCAATTGAAGATTCACTACTTGGGACATATTATATCTTGTGAAGGTATCGATGTGGATCCGGTGAAAGTCAAGGCTATTATGGAATGGTCAGCATTGACAAACGTACAAGAAGTACGCAACTTTATGGGTTTATCATGATATTACCAACGATTCGTCAAAGGTTTTTCGAACATAGCAAATCCAATCACAGAATTATAGAAGAACAAGAATTTCATATGGACTGAGAAATGCGCGGAAGCATTTCAAAATCTCAAATAGTTGTTGATGATAACGTCGATACTAAAGTTCCCCGACATGGACAAGGAATTACTGGTATGCATAGACGCATCCAAGGAAGGTTTAGGTGGATATTTGATGCAAGATGGTCAAGTGATCGCTTACATTTCAAGAAAATTGAGAGGGCATGAGGAGAACTATGCAATGCATGACTTGGAGCTATTGGAAATTGTATATGCCTTGAGAGTTTGGAGACATTATCTAATTGGACATAAATTCAAATTAAAGACAAATCACCATGGATTGCAACATATATTTACACAGACTGACTTGAACGCACGACAAAGGCGTTGGTTAGAACTACTTAGCGAATACGACTTTGAGATTACTTACATTAAAGGAATGGTGAACATAGTGGCAGATGTGTTGAGTCGGAGACCATACATAGTCTCGGTAATACCACTTAAGACGAATCTCTGAGAAAAGATTTGAACTTTACTGATAGACGGTGATTGGTACAAGGACATTAAGAATAATATTGGACAAGATACCATGATGGTAATGATGTATGAAGGTTACTCATTAGACAACGATGGATTGTTGAGATTTAATGGAAGAATCTACGTACCACCTAACGACAAATTAAGAATTTTGATATTAAGTGAAGCGCATCGAGCAATGTACATGGATCATCCTGCAGTCACGAAGATGAAGGCAGATCTTAAGCCTTTATTCTTCTGGAAGGGAATGAAATAAGACATAGTTAGTTACGTGGCGCGATGTATAGAATGTCAGCAAGTGAAGGTTGAACATAGACATCCAGCAGGATTGTTATAGCCACACATTATTCCAAAATCGAAATGAGAGGTCATTTCGATGGAATTTATCGATGGATTGCCACTGACGGCAATGAGGAATGATTTGATTTTCATGGTAGTGGACACTCTGACGAAGAGTGCACATTTTATCCCAGTACGTACGACGTACCAGACGCCATACATAGCAAGAGTATTTGTCAGCTAGATTGTGAGACTACATGGAGTACCATGAAGAATCATATATGATCGAGGATCGGTGTTTATAGGATGGTTTTGGACCAATTTTCCAAAAGGATTTGGGAATGCAGTTGAATTTCAATACAACGTATCACCCTGAGATAGACGGACAAACTGAGAGAATAAACAAAATTTTGGAGGATATTTTGCATATGTATGTAATGGATCAACAAAAACGTTCAGAAGATTTCTTACCATTGGTAGAGTTTGCATACAACAATAGCTATCAGAGTACCATCAATATGGCACCGATTGAGCTTCTTTATGGGAAATCGTGTCGGACGTCGTTGAGTTGGGATCGACTTGAGGACAGGGTCCCAGTAGGACCAGAGGTGATCCAGGAAATGGAAGAACATATGCGATCGATAAGACAAAATATTAAAGAAGTGAAAGATCGGAAAAAGAGTTATGTTGATGCGCATCGTGTTGACCACAGTTATGAAGTTGGCAACAAATTTTTCTTGCGGGTAAAACCGCACAAGAGTTCAATCAAGTTTGGAAAGGGTGTTAAACTCTCTCTTAGGTTTTTGGGATCTTTTGAAATTGTGGAAAAGAAAGGACCTGTGGCTTATCGACTAGCCTTGCCTGATTCTTTGAGGCATATGCACGATGTACTTCATGTATCTATTTTGAGACATTATATTAGTGATCCTTGACATGTTATTGACATGATTTCTTTGCAGGTGTCAGACGAGGGTGCTCTCATGGTGGAGCCAATCCACATTATGGACCATCGCATTTGACAACTACAACGTTGAATAGTCAATCAGGTCAAGGTCCAATGGGACAACTATAGTCCACACTTGGCTACCTGGGAGGACGCATAAGAGATGCGTCAACAGTTTCCTTACCTATTTGATAAATATAACATATAGATTTATGTCAAATACATTTATTTACTTGCATTTATATATTGTACAAACTTTGGGATGAAGTTTAAAACAAGAGGGGGTGTATGTAACATCTTTCTCTACTTAACACACTTTTATTGACTTATTCTTTGAGGACACTTGCATGCAAGTGATATCGTTATAGTACATTGTGATTTCATTTTGATTATGGATTATACATGATGATGATGCTATGTTGTGACTTTTTGTTGTTTGATGTATATGTATTGGCATATGCTATTGACAAGTTTCCTGAGTGTGGAGGACACCTGACAGGTTATGGATGTTGATGGCATCAAGGGACTTCCTTGGACTCTGGATTGAGTCAAGGAGTAAATTTTATTTTAATTGAGTATCACATTTACGCACTTGTGACATATGATTGATTATAGTATGATTTATATATATGGGTTATTGACACGGGTTTTAGTAGTGGATGCAGGCTTGACAATGTTTGTTAATCCGACTCACATAAGGAGTAGAGGAGCCATGCACAAAAAACAAACATTGAGGGAGAGGTATGGTCGTGTCCCTGTCACAACATACTAACACTCTCGTCGTGGTATGAACTGTAGGTTAACGATTACCTAGTTCGAGAGGTCCATGATGTCGTGAGGGCAGACTGATACAGTCACTCATGAAGATTTCTAAGGAGCGTGCAATAAGGTGGAGTCCTTATTCCTTAGAATCCCTTAGTCTCTCACAAGGTCGACTAAATGGAATGTTGACTCCAAGGATCAAACAAACTTCCAAAACCAGTCAAAAGGAAAGTGGCACCCTTGGAGCACAAAGGTGCGCCTTGAAGGGCACGTCGCATAATTAAAAAAAAAAAAAATGAGTCAATAAATCTAGGTGGCCTATAAAACATTGAAATGATTAGACCTTGTTATATTAAAATAAGTAATTAAAACAATGAATTTATTAATTATAAAGCCCAATAAAATTCTAAGCCTAAGTATAAAACTAAGTCTAAGTCTAAACTTAATTAAGGGACTAAATGAATTATGACATAAGTTAAAAAAAAAGGAGAATAATCAAACTCTAGAAAAAAGGGAAATAAAATCTAAAGGTTGGATAAAATGCACATGTGTGCATGAAAATAATAAAAGAGATTTTTAAAATAGAAAGAAATAAAATATGAGAGAAGAATCTTGGAAAAAAATCTTGAGTCAACCTACCACTAGTCTAAGTAGAAGGAAACTCCTAATGCAACTCTAACTAATATCTAGTTGGGAGACAATCATTAAATGAAAAAATGAGGAAAAAAAAACAACTAAGAGTGAAAATAGGAGGAAAAAAGAGTACCCCTAGCGTAAGTTGGGAGGTACTGACGAAATGAAAAGTTTTGTGCAAGGTTACCCTGCTATTTGAATTCCTTACAATCCTTAAGTGAATGTTCTATAGTTAAGAGAACTACCTTTGTTGAGGAAGGAAGCGATTTAGTAGAGTCCACCCTAAGGAGGGATTAAATCCAATATCCGAGGCTCGTAGTGTGGTGACGTATTAATGTGCTCGTTGTTATTCTTAAGTGAATGATTCTGAGATCTTAAAATAAAAATTTGCAACTTTGAATATTCCTTACTTTATGTTGAAAGATGGATTGCTTAAGTAGTAACCACGAATATGATTATAGATATCTTAACTTCCAGTGGGGACGATTAGAGATACTCTCGTCAACTTATAGTTACGAGGAATTTCATTGCAATTTTAGTGTAGTATTGTCGATAACCTCCGTGGAATTAAGTTGTCACCCATAAACGTCGATGGGTATGATGCAAGTTTGATAGATCTACTAGAACGAATATCTCTGTAGTTAGTTGTGTGTTCTTAAGAGTCACGTGTCTAACCTTTAACTAATTCGCTAAAGGTAGACACCTTGCTAGTTAAAATATTATTTCGAAATTCATTATGTGCAAGGATGAGTTTAGGACTATTTTTATTAATAAAATCATGTGAAGGGTATATATATATATAGTAGTGTACATCGAATTAGTACTTCTACTTGACCTCTCTTAATTGAAAAAACTTTATTCTGATACATTCACTCTTAATTGAAAATTCTTTATTCTTATACCTTTAATGTTGAATAATGGATAAAAAAATATATAATTGTATTATAGAGTTTGAGTATTGATTTTAGTAGTTAAGAGTTTTAATTATGAAATTAAGAATTAGTCTTATATAATGGTAGAAATGATTAAATTGTTAACCAATGGATATTGGACATGATTGTTTATTATTATTTATGTTGAATTGATGATATTAAATTCTCTTGTTATAGTTGTAAAATTGTAAATTTGAAATGTTATGTCTTATTAGATATTGTGGTCAAATTAATACTATTAGATGATATGTAGATATTTGGTTATTGAAGATTGTTTTTCCTCATATCATTATTGAATTGGATAAATTCATGGTTTTTAGAGAAAGGAAAAAATAAGTTTAATATAAATAAACATTTATAAGACATTCGCCATAATTGCTTACATTATATTGTGAACGGAGATGGTCATTACAATTCTCTACACCCTGATCTTTCATTGGGGTTGTGCAATAATAATGAATGCGTTGAGTGTTTTTTTTAAAGGTGAAATAGTCCGTTTTTGTCGGTTCAGATCCTTAGTTTGTATGGTTAAATTTTACAAGTAATTTAAGACTAGGTATCTTAATAGCATAGACATCATCAAACACTAATCCATTAGATCGGTTCCGGTTAATCCAAGTAATATTGTTTATTTAATTTTAATGACATTGGATGATGAGTAATTGTATGTTTTAAATTGTGTTATAATCAATTATCTTATTGTTACTTCACTCCTGAGTCTAGCATTGATCAATTATGGGAATAGATACCTCCTTGTTCTTCAAAACAATCGCTAGTCCTGAGAACTTAAAAGGTCCAGATCAATCGGATGAATTTTGGACTTGAGCATTGATTATGTGTCTTGGAGGTCCTAACTTTGCAGGGTAGGTTGGGTGGGTAGACATCCTTCATTATCTTTATGTGATGTAAATGATCTATTAGCTATAATGATGTTAAAATTGATTGTTGTCATGTTGTGATGTATATGAGAATGGAATGTATATTATTAAGTATGTTAACGTTGCATAACACATGTTCTAATTGTTGTTATTATTTCAAAAATAAATTACTATTATTGTACTCACCAACATTGATGTCGTAACAAAGAGGTCTTTACAAAAACTACAAATGTTGTGACATGATCAAATAACAAAACATATTTAACAAATGGGACTTCAATGACTAAATATTTTTCTTATCCATTGCTTACATACCAATCTTAACAAATGGGACTTCAATGAGTAAATGATTTTTTTATTCATTCTCTACATACCATCTCAAAGAAATAATTTTAATTAATAAGAGAAAAGTTCCTTTGGTCTCTTAGGAATTCTCATGTGGATGCACTCTCTACCAACTCTCTTAAGAAACAATCCCATAATTCTACATTTGAATAAAAAGGGTGAAAAAGATATGTATCAAAGGGTTTTAAAGAAGTCGTCCCCGAGGTGTAGGACAGTTGGTGACGGAGTGTGTTGTTAATGCACTCTGTGATGTTAAAGTCATCGGTTCGAAACTTGTGGGGACAAAAACTCCAGCCATGTTAACGGTTGGTGTGGCTCAGGCCGGGTGCGATCCCGGGGTGATTTTGACAGCTTAGATGCCCCTGAATCATGGTTTCTTAGCCACATGTTAGTCTCACATGTCACAGAAAAACTAACAAAAAAAAAAGGAAGTTTTAAAGAAGTCAAAATATATCAAACCAACAATATGCAACAATTCACAAATAACACAATTTATTTTGGGAAACACATATACAACAAACAAACCATTCTCTATATTAATTTCAGGAATCTCCTCATAGAATTATATGAGTCAAACCATTTTTTTAAGCTCATCGAGTTTTTGCAATACATAATGCTCTTACATTTACATAATGGAGCCAAAGAGAGAATGAATCACAAAGAGTTGTATTTCATTGCATCACAAATATGTCAAATAGGAGATTAATTTTGATCCGATTGGATGATTAGTTATTGTGTTACATCATCATAGGTATACACTTATTGCATATTTAATTAAATACAAACAAGTTAATTAAGTTAATGTAATGTTAATGATATAACATTTTTTTTTAAATGTAACTTTATTCTTCTAATATGTAAGAGTTGCATGGAATTTGTGAATACTTCTAAAAGAGAGAGAAAAGTTGAAAAGATAAATAAATCTTATGAGTAAGCATATTTAAACCAATGTTGAAGTTAACTATCCTAGATTGTTAAATTGATTCAAATACAAACACCATAATTATACGTTACAAGATAATTATAGCAATAACACGGACACATAAGGGAAATCAAGATTGCATTAATAATGAGAAAGAAAAAACTTTCTTACAAAGGGTTACAAGCTAGTCAATTCAATCCACTTTATAAATGTGGGTTGGACCAAAAAACACATTAAAGTGAAATAAATCATAAAAACATAAAATAACCTAAAGTCAAAGTAACTTTATTAATGCCTATGTCTAATATCTAATTAACTATTATAATCTAATATGTATTTTAACACCCTCCTTTAATGGTTAATCTACTAACTACACCAAGTTTATTCCAAAATGTTATATATTTTTTAGGACCCAAAGACTTAATAAAAATGTATAGAGTTTGGTCCTTTGTGGGATAATACTATAGCTCGATAAATTCACTCTCTACAGCTGAGTTGTCTAATAAATTGACAATGTATCTCAAAATGCTTCATACGCTCGTGGAAGACTAGATTCTTAGCTAATTTGAGGACCCCTTGATTGTCACATAGTAGGGGTGTTGGTTCCATCTTCGACATCTTCATGTCTAAAAGCATCCTCCTAAGCCAATCTTCCTCATGTGCTCCCTTCACTGCTTCTCAATATTATGTTTTTGTTGATGAAAGGGCTTCAATAAGTAAGATCCCAAGAAAATACCAAAGTGGTGGTACAACACAATTGAAGATGTTCGAAGAGATGAAATGATTAAGGGACGATCATTGAGAAATAAGAGCAAGACAACTAATACATTCAACTTTGCTCTAATGGTGAATGTTTAGGAAGTATATGAGCCATAGGTATTTGAGGAGGAAAAACGAAGCCCTGAATGGGAGAAGGACTTGGTAATTAAACATGAGAGTTTGATGAAAAATCATGCTTGGAATCTCACATCTCTTCCACTAGGGAAGTAACTCGTTGGATGCAAATGGGTGTACAAGGTCAAGTACAAGGAAAATGGTACACTTAACAAGTACAAGGCATAGTTGGTAGCAAAAGGGTTCTCTCAATGACAAGGCATTGACTATGACGAGAACTTTCCTCCTACAACAAATATGAGCACCATCTAATTATTTCTAGACATGTGAGAACAATTTGGTTGGAAGGTCCATCAAATGGACATGAAGAGTGCCTTCCTCAATGGAAATTTGGAGGAAGAGGTCTACACGGATCAACCATAGGGGTTTCAAGTTCCAAGGAAGGAGCATCTTGTTTGTAGACTTAATGAGGCTCTATATGGCCTAAAGTAGGCACCTCATGCATGGTACATATTGATAGGTACTTAGATGAACAAGGATTCCACCGAAGTCCTTCAGATTCCAATCTATAAATCAAACTAGCCAAGAATCCAGTCTTCCATGAGCGTACCATGCATGTTGAGATGCATTACCACTTGATCAGACAAGTTCTAGAGGATGAATCTATTGAGCTACAGTACTGTCACGTAGAGGACCAAATTGCAAACACTCTCACCAGCCTTTAGGCCCTAAAAAATATGTAAAATCACAGGATAAGCTTGGTGTAGTTAGTAGATTGGATATCTTTGGAAGGGAGTTAAAGCAAATATCAAATTATAATGGTCAATCAAATATTAGACATTGGCACTAATAAAGTCACTTGGACTTTAGGTTATTTTATGCATTTATGTTTTATTTCACTTTAGTGTACTTTTTGCTCTATCCTGCATTCATAAATTGGATTGACTCGACTAGATTATAACTCTTTATAATAAATATTTTACTTTCGCATTATCAACACAATCTTGGTTCTGTTTATGTGTTCATGCTATCATTATATATTGCATGTTGTGTCTTGTTGGTCCATGTAATTGTACTAGTGACAAGGTTGAATACATATCTAGAAGTTGATTTTTTCTAATCCACACAACCTTCTCAATATGAATCTATATACCCATACAAGCTAGCTTTTTGCTTGTGTTGTACACAATGTCAAAGTCAAGTGTCATTTTCACACATCTTAACACATTTTTTGTTGTAATCCATTGTTCTACCCTTGGCGTTTTCATAAATCTAGGAATGAAGCTCACAATGTAACTCAAATTAGACCTAGTGGTTGTAAGATATATCAAGCTCTCCACTAACTTCATATAGACTAACTCATTAACCGCCTTAGAGTTGGTGTTGACCGAAAGATTCAACTCTTTCTCTATAGGTGTAGACAAGATTTAGCAATTTGTCATTCTAAACCTATCAAGCAAACTCCTTGCACATTTTGTTTGTGAGACAAAAATGCTACTATTTATTTTCCAAACTTCTACACCTAAACAATAATGTAAGAGGCCCAGATCAGACATGTCAAAAGCTTTACTCATATTAGATTCGATATGTTCAATAGTGCTTGCTCACTACCTGTAATAATGATGTCATCTACAACATGGTTACCAACTTAACGAGAACTCTTATAGAGTTCTCGTTTTTGGGGGGGCGCACATTTTTTTACCCTGTTTTTAAAAATGGTGCCACCCCCCTCCTCTCTTTTTAGGTGGTTTTTTGATATTTTAAATGGTTTGATCAATAATGTTTCCACAATAATTTTTTAAATACATGTTTTTTCATCTATTATATTTTGAGTCATTTTTTCATGTTTCTTTTAATCTTAAAAATATTTTTTACCATTTATTTTTTTGAAATTAACAATTTTCGTCTTCTTAATTAATTTATGGTTCCATACAATATAGTGGAAAATATGATTTTTAACACATGTTTTACCTTTACTTTAATACATAGAAAATAATTGTAATTAAATAACACTATTTTTAAATATTTAGATAAAAACTAATTTATTTTTTTGATAAATTAAATACTAAAAAAAATAAAAAAAATTAAAATTAAAAAACAAATTTATATATTAAAAAAATTAAAGAAAAACTTAAAAAACTAAATAGAAAAAAACAACAAAAAAAACTTTATATATATATAAACACCTTAAAAAAAAAAAATTGTATTAAAAAACTTTAAAAAATATTAAATTTCATTAAAAAAATTATATATATAAATTTTGTAATGAAATTTTGTATTTTAAAATTTTTTAATATAAAGTTAAAAATATATATTAAAAAATATAAATTAANCAGATCAGACATGTCAAAAGCTTTACTCATATTAGATTCGATATGTTCAATAGTGCTTGCTCACTACCTGTAATAATGATGTCATCTACAACATGGTTACCAACTTAACGAGAACTCTTATAGAGTTCTCGTTTTTGGGGGGGGCGCACATTTTTTTACCCTGTTTTTAAAAAATGGTGCCACCCCCCTC
>SNQJ01S0036644.1:18572-32081 GCA_010110895.2 Picea sitchensis
ATATTTAAACTACCGGAAGCATTTCCAGAGCAATGGTCAATGACACCTGTTAGACTTGTAATAGAAAAAACATACAACAAAAAAAAAAAATCATTCAAAAAGTAATATTCCTAAAAACACTTTTTTTAGAATATATATATATTACAAAGTATTCATTTATTAATATATCAATTTTGTGATATTTAGTTTTCATATATCAATATAAAAATATTTTATTGTCATGTTATTTTTTCAGAAAATTATGAAAATCTGAGAGGACCAACGAGCCGATATCCGAAATATGCCAGTAGGAATGTCCAAAAAAGTGTCCAAGGATATGGTCAAAGAATTGGACATAATTGCATCGCACGAGGAGTTATCTCAACAACGTGCTTCAAATGTGTGTAATCATTGATTTTTTCTATTAGGTACAAATAATTAATTATACATTAAATATTAATTTTCGAATATTCTCTTACAGAAAAGAAAAGAAAACGAAACTCATTCTGCACATAAAACTAGACGACAAGGAAGAAAAGGGTTGATAGAAAATTTTGTGAGTAATTGTTATTTTCTTATATCAACTTAAGTCTTTTTACAACAACCATCCTTGAATGTCTTTAAACAGGTGCTAACATACAAACAAGAGGCATCAGAAAAGTTGATTGACATTGGGTTAATTAAGGGTTATGAGTATATGTTGGCGTATCAAAAATTAATTGTCGAATTTGTAAGTATAATCTATGTTGTTTTACTTCCATCATTTTATAATTAATGAAACAAAAATAATATTTTATATTAAATCTATGATTTATTATGGGGTATAAAACTTGCAAGAAACAAAGTATGGAATCGAGCCAACAAAAGAATTATTGAAACAAGGAATGAGATTTTATTTTGATCATATGTGTATGATTCATGAGTCACTTCTTGCTTTGGAGGCTTTGGAGGCTTTGGAGGTACGTCGCTTTTCAATTTACATTCATGTATATTATTTATTTCAATTTTAATTATTCTCACCAATGTAGATAGACTCATTACAATTTATTTTTATGTTTGTAGATGGAACTTCAAGAAAAAAAAAACAATCGAGAAAATCAGCCAAACATTCATCAAAATAACCCAAGGTGTGGAAGTAGATCGAGCACTAACAACAATTCTAGTGAAGAATGATGACCAATATATTTGGATATCAATGCAAGCTACAATTGTACTTTTTTGAAATAATTGTCTATGAAAATCAAGCATTTTTGTTTAATGTAATGGACATAGTGTCCCAATTGAAAGACAAGGGATTACCGATGAGTGTCCCATTTTGTATGACAAAGACCCTCTTATTCATATTATAAAATATGTTTTAATTTATTCTATTTCATTGTCTAATGTCACTATGAAATGTTACATCGCTGATTAAATATATGGATGACTAAATATTATAATAAAAAGATACAAAATCTAATGATATAACAAATTAATCCAAAGATCATATCCAAATTCACTAATCAAAATATAAGATATACGTAAGTTTTTTGATAAATAATGGAATTAAAAAATAACAATAATTGCACTATCATAGGTCCATGTTGTTGGGTATGTGTTATATTCTTTGCACGACTAGCCCTAGTCTCCGATACATTGTGTCAGGTGCGCAGGGGGTTTGAGGGAGAGTCTCTAGGATCCCCCTTCGAGGTTTCGGGGGAAACACCCCCTAAGAATTTGTTTCCTCGAGAAATGTGTCACTTTTTTGCCTCATTTTTCATCTCCATTGTTGGGAAGTTTTTCGGCACATGGTTTTTGTCGATGGTTTTCTATTTCCAGTTAAGGAATTAGGGTTTTTTACTAATCCAGGTCATTAAGTTAGGTTTTGGGATGTCACTAGCTCCTATATGTATATTGTATTGTAAACAATGTATCACTATGAATGACTATAGAATATGCTAGTTTTCTCGGTTTGGATTTCCAAGGGAAAAATCTCTATGTAATGTGTGTATTTTCCATTGTATCTTTTATGTTCTTTTATTGAAAATTTGTTTGCAGTAAAATATTGTACAAGGTTAAAATGTACACATGTTTATCGGTGTATTTTAATTATTAATCACATCAGTCTGTTTAATATTAAAACTCATTGGTGCGTTTCATATGAAATTTGCAGTGGTGCTTGTATGTAATCAATTAAAACTAGTTTCAATATTAATTTAATACCACAAAATTATATTAAAATTTTGGTCATTGATCCGTCAATATTATATGAAGCACCAGTGTGTATGTGTTATTGATACGTATCGGCACTATTGTGTTATTGATAGTCATAGGGGCTTGTTTGTTACTGCAAAGCACCGATGCTTTCTATTTTTAATGCACCAGGGAATTTTTCCATGTAACGCATTGGTGTATATTATTTTATACAACATCAGTGCCTTCTTATTAATAATGCATCAGTGCATTATATGAAGAAATCCTTTATTCTTAATTATTTTTAACTCCCCCGGTGCGTTTTGATGTTAAAGCCCTAGTGCTTATAAGACAAACACCCCAGTGCTTAAATATTTTACTGCCCTGGTGATTTCATATTTTACAGCCTCGGTGTTTTCATATTTTACGTCCTCGGTGCTTGAAGTTAAGTTTACAACACCAGTGTTTTAGGTGTATGTATGCATCGGTTCATGTTCCCTATACAAACATACCGATTTGTAAAAATACACTAACACCTCCAGCCACTTAGAGTTTTTTAGTTATAATCAATTTTTTTTATAGTATATGCAAAAACATCCTCTATCGATAACAAATGTTGTAGTGGAGGATGTTTTGACAATTTTTGTCAATTTTGTAACACTAGAAACCTCTAATATATCCTCCGCTAAAAGGTATTTTCCTTGTAATTAGAGCACATTATGATAGTATATGGTTGATCCATGACCATATTATTGGGTTACAACATAGCATGTAGGTACCTATGTTGTACATATAGATATGATTGATCTCCAATGATGAAGTATGGTTGTCGGGATATACAATTTTTGGACTGTAAGTGCAAAGGACAGATCTAGCACTTGGGGTGCTACTTCAGCTTGGGATCGAGCAGGATTTCCAGAAAAACAGTGAAGAAAATATCTATAGAACCCAATCATATATCATAACCATTGATGAAAGATATGAAGCAGAGTGGATTTTCAAAGTATATTTCAGGACTTCATCATAGACATGATGCAGGAAGGAGCAATGAGGCTCCATCACATATCCATAGATGAGAATATAGCTGACATTTGCACTAAGCCTCTATCTAGGAAAATCTTGGTAGGAATGCAAATATTTCCTTGGGGGAGTGTTGATAATTACAACATCGTTCCTATATTCCAATATTAATCAAACATATCATGTGGGAATAGGACTAGATGTAATCTTCGATAGACTGAAGATTCAAGTTTTTGTTATATCTCCTATGTGTGAATTGCATCGGGCCTTGAAACTCACATGAGTATGTGAATAGTTAACTCGCAAGTAGGCTAGTTTCCTCGATCATCATCAGGCCAACTCTATCTCCATAGGAACTGGGCTGCAAACCATGGGAGTTAGGGAACATCTAAATCAAAATTAGATATGCCCCAACGTATTCTTCGACGGACTAAATACTCGAGGTGCTTGAGGTGAAATTCCATGTGTTCTATAGCATCGAGATAAATGCATTCACAGAGTGATCCTATGAGAGGATCACTGTGATGTGTTTGTGGCTCTGATGTGGTCATAAATCTTTTCACGGGACAAGAATGACCCGAGGTGATAGACACACGTGTCTAATAGAATCGAGATAAATGCATTCACAGAGTGATCCTATGAGAGGATAAACTATGAGTTGAATGTGGAGCCAATGAGGTCATGATTTTTGTCATTAGAAAAGAATAACCCGAGGTGCTAGACACATGGTAGTGGATATGGATATTCAATATATCTAAATGTGGCTCATGGATATTTTTGATATTTTCTATGACAGAAGAATACCAACAACAAATACGATGATATGTTTTGATGCCAGATTGATACCAGATGATGATGATAGAGATGATGATACTCATGACTTGATCTATGATGATGCTACTTGTAGAATGGTCCACAAGACTGTGTGATTCTTTCCCATTCCATGTGAATATGGATGGATTTGTCTGAGACAATTAATACCTCCATAGCTAAGATGGAGTGTTGATATTATGGTAGATGCGGGAGGTATTAACCTCCATATGTAACCTTTGACTAGAATAGAATATTTTGGAAGCAAGAGAAACCCTAAAAATGTGTGTGAAAACCCTAGAAGACATGTTGACTCAATATAATATATAATATTAAGGTATTATCCTCCAGGAAGACAAGTCGGCCTCATATGAAAAAGATAAACAGAGAATATAATTACCATAAAGTCAGGTTGGCCCATCCAGAAAAGTCACTGGACAAATTAATATAAATAGAGAATGTATTGGCTCATTTTTTCACTCACTCTTACTCACAAAACGAAAAACAATGCGAAAGTTTGGAGGAGGAGCAACGACAACTGCAGTTGTAGGGTTTTCTCTTGTTTAGTCTTTCTGGTACTTTCTCTTGTGCACTACTCTTGTAAAAGGTGCACTCTCTTGGTTATCTGTTGGTTATGTTGTGGCTTCCTAGAATCATTCTTTCTATAAAAGGTTAAGGTTCTTGGGGGTGACTTTGCGCCTATGGTTGGGTGAAAATGGTGTAGGATTGTCTATGATGAAATGAGCACAACATTCTAACACTCACCACCATATACCTTGATAGTTGAACATGACTGAGGAGACATTTGTCTGATGTCTCTCTCATCACTTAAAAATTTCTTATAGACCACGATCAAACACCACATCTAGGGGGAAGTGTCATTAAATTTAATTCAATCCTTCTTGTTTCATTCCATTAATCTTAATTGAATGATTCTTGTTTTTTTCATGTATATAAGAAAATAATGAAGTATTGAGAATATGCACTAAAATAGGAGCATACATGGCATTTTCTCTTTTATGACAATGTTTACTTCTATTCACATATTATGTAAACTAATCAAAGATCACAAATTTTACCATTCATATTTCAAACTATAAAATTGTCATTTTAATTCTATAGTAAAATAACCCTATACAAATTAAGGAGGCTTACACATTGACAAGTTAAGTAATGCCTAGAGTTTTTATTACTAGTAGAGGTCAACCCACTAATTATATGGAGCGTTAATTAAACTACTCATAGAGATACAATGTGGTGCATATGTATTGAAATATAGGAATTATTTGATTGTCTATAAGGCATATATAAAAATATCTTCCATAATATCTTGTGTGTGTGTGTGAAGCGGGATGGAAGAATCATCAAATTAAAACCAATAAAAAATTAGCATGAGTTCTAACCATAGATAATAAATAGAAATATGAGTTCATCCAAGTTTTCCTCATCACTTCTAAGCATAATATTTCTATTAGTGGTACAAAATATTATAAAAAAATCCCTTAAAGGAGAATTATTTAGAGCCTACATTTTTGGGTTTTCTAATTCAAGTTCAAATCTTAAATCATGGGATTTCTTGAAGAGCATTTCCTAGTATGCAAAAAATAATATTAGACCCAATAGAAAGAAAATTTATCTTGGTTTACCTCAATCATTACTGATGTATCTAAAATATATTCATTATTAGACCCAAAATGTCGATCTTAGAAAAACATGAAAAGGAAACACATTCACCTCTAAAAGGTGGGATCAATTTCTCATAGATTAGAAAGCAAACAAAAACACCTAGAAAGAAGAATTAAGAGAAACTTTAGTTATTGGTTGATATTTCTCAATTTATGCATGAGTTCGTCACTGATCAATCCAATTATTAGTAAATTCCCTTTGTGGGCCCATAATGGTCTCATCTTTAACACTAATCTTGTCCACCCCATGTTCCATACCATGTAATTGGTAGGCGTGATATACAATAATGTCATTATGCCAAAGTTATATATGACACAATCAATGGGACATATCCTAATGTCTTTTGGTGAAAATTTATTTGGACTATCAAACTCAACAGAAAGGTCTTTTTAATTATTTCTACCTTAATGTCAAATATATCATTAGTTATTAACTAAGAATCAAAAATTAATGGAGAACCAACAGGGAAACTTATAGGGGCTATATTTAACCAATGGGCTAGTTTTCCATGGTTTTTCGAAAAAAATGATTTGTTAATTTCCATTTTTTCTAAAAATGATTTGCCCAAATTCCATAGAATAAAATTATTTTACCTTAAAAATCACCAAAATTTTATAGAAACTATATTAAATCCTTATATATTTGAATATGCTTACAAAACTATCGCCAAAAGTTTTACATTTTCCATATTAAAAACTAGTAAGATTATCCCAAGTTTCAACATTTTAATATAAATTTCCATGCTTAAAATTATCCTTGCCTTCCAAATGATTTTTCATCTTGTCATCATTGAAGAACACGTCAAATATTTGTTTCTCAATGCTATCGAAGTATTTAATCAGTCCTCTATGTATTCTCAACCGATAATTCGAATATTTTTTTATTCCAAGAAATCTTTGATATGATGTCAAATTATATTTCATCTTTCAATAGGGATCACAATTTTGACTTTGTTCGCGGATAAATTGAAAGATGATATGGATTGTATAGAGAAAAAAATGAAAGGAGGGAATATGAATGGAAACAAACATAAAAAAATATTACAAAGAGGAATGTAATATCGTGAGAGCCAAATTCTATCAATAAATGAAATAGGAAAATACTATGAAATGAAAAGCAATACAATCTAACTAGAATGGTGGTAACATATCTCTAAAGAGCAAGGTGTCAACTACACTCATTCACAAGAAGAACATTACAAGAGGATGAAAATATAATTTTAACATAAAGTAATAAACCCAAATAGGTAAAAACCCTAACATCCAAAACCTTAATCATAGGGGGTAAAGTGACAAAAGGAATGTGAACCCCGAGGAGTCTAGTTGATACGCTCAATTTTTGGGGATGCAACTTTTGCATACAAAGTCTGTTTGGAGTGCACAATAGCTCGTTTAAAAGATATCAATGAGAATAAACATTTATGTCAAGGATTATGCATGCCATGGAAATCCTAATCCATCACAAGGACAAAAAAACAATATTTAGGATCTCAAAAACACATCGGAATTCCAGGGCCTAAAATGTTGTAGAAAAACTGCCAAGATAGGGAACCATTTTGAGTCGACAGAATAGGTGGGTAGCTACCAATATCCACCTAGATCAATCATCCCCCCTTGTTAGGTAATAAATCTATTATAATAAGCATAAAACATAAATACTACAAAAAATACCAGCGAAACAATAAAATTTAGAGAACCACAATACCAAAACTGATACCTTTGTTGATTAGAAAGCAATGGTTTTTTTCCTCTTCGAAAGAGAAACCTCTAGTAGAGAAACTCTCTATTACAATAATTCTTAAGATAAATATTTTTCATGCCTCCTACTCTTATTTATACTAATTCTATTGATCCAAAAATCCTTAGATGTGTAATTAATTATTAAATACACATAAACATCCGACCAGATTTGGTAAATGAAGATCGCTTGACTATTTGCAAAAACACATGTGAATATGCTTACTTGTCCATAAAATTCATTAATATTGATGAATAAGTTGAAGAATAATGAGATAATAGAGAAGAAAATAAAAGAACTCAAGTTACATGTATTGATGACATATGGTACTTCATCTTCAAGTTCCCTTTAACTAGCTTTAATGTTCTCCATCATCTCAAAATACCAAATTACATTAGAATATGGGCTTACTAAAAGCCAATTTATTGGATTCTATTTAACTCCACTACTCAAAACACGAAAATAAGTAGACCATTGAAATCCTTGTGAAATTATGAGAAATTTGACTACAAAGCCGACCAAATTCCAAATAGGTCCCGAAAATCCCTTTTGAGATGTCTAACGGGGCTATGGGTCTCATCCATGATAAATCAATATAATAATTTTAAAAATGACCTTTGATCGCAAAACAGACTTCAAATTGATGATCCTTGCAGAAAACGGAATCCAATGAGTATAAACTTCCATAGGTATGGACAATATACCTTATGGCACGATTTTCCTTGCAACGCATAAACTCGACATGCAAAACAATGCATTCCATATTGTACCATACCTAGGAAACTGTGCATATGTTGGGATGCATGCACCTTGGTATGTGTGTGTTTCCCTTGGGATCTGTGCTCATTAAATAGGCTCGTTCCTAAAAGCAGCATCCAAAATTAATGCAACATAAAACTATTTTTGGAGGGAATCCTGTAACAAATGGGTTGTTTGGCACAATTGTTAAAATTGTTGGCTATAATATAGGAGGTCGAGGGTTCTATTCCCCGTGACCTTGGCATATTACGTTTGGTTGTTTTAATATTTATAACCATATGTTATAACTATATAACATACATATGGTTTTAAACTCCTATCGAATATGGTTAAGCTCCCTGTGAATTAAGGTATATGTCACATGGAATACATAAAAACAAGGGATAAGGGTCGATGGATTATTCCCTCGACCCTTTAGTCACTGAAAATACTATTATATGACTTTAAATATATTATATGACACTCATATGTTAATTTCCATTGCATGGTGTGTTGGTTGGGTAGACATTTTTAAGACTTTGGGAGGTTATTGAGGTCACAGGTTCGACCTTCGTCGACTCCATAAATTTTATATACATTAACCAATATTGGCCAATGGGAGGATACCATGTGGCAGCCTCTCATTGGCTATCCTTGCCACGTATCATTGAACCATTGGTCCACTTGGACTGTACCATATGCCCAGTCAAATGCCAACCAATATGCCACATCATCATTTCCTATCACATCAGCAGTGCCACGTATCACCCTCTGGTGGTGCCACGTGGCACCTTACTTTGAATTTTTCCTTGGGTTTTACCAAAATTTGAATTCTCATAACCTTTGCATACGAGCATTGTTTGACTTTTTGTTTGCACCATTGGTAAGTTGATGATGAGCTCTACACAATGATGTTATTTTCTTGATCATTTGAGATGGTTGAATTTTGAGCTTTTATGGACTCCCTAGGACCTCTGTGAGCATTTTGAATCCTCCAGGACCTCTATGAATATACCTTAGATCCTCCTGGATCACACCTCCCCACCAGAGGACTTTTGGACCTCCAAAGGTATGGATCATTTAGAAATCAAGTGAGAATGATTCCGCCTCACTTATCCAGTATCATCCATCCATCTTGCTTGGATAATGAGCATGCGACTCATCACAACCATAATGAAGATTGTAACAACAATGTTGACCAAGTTAACCATTCCCTTAAATTCACAAACTTCACCATTCATTGTTGCAGTATCCAACCATACTCCATTGATCAGTAATAAATTGAACAACAAAAATGAATATATAGATGCGAAAGTGAATGAACCATCAACATATCTTCCCTTATTAACAAGAGAAACATCAACCAAATGACATGTTCTACTTTCAATCGTAGGTTGTGTATATGGATCCTAGATATTAGCATTAGCTAGCATGTAGCCTGTAGTGACAACTGTCAAATTCATCTTCATCTGATGAGCTCTCACAATGAAATCAATCTCATCCTTAAAAATATCATACTTATTTTGTTCCCTGTAGAAAATGGCCCTCCTATCATAGAAGTATGGAATTCACAAAACCATCTCGCAAGTGTCGAGTGGAACAACGTCTAACTCTACCTCATCAATGAAACTTGATGTGATCACAAATTATAACTTTCACTGCTTACTTACCTGTACCTAATCATTATCACAAATCCAACCCAAAGGATACAGTCTTAGATGAGGCCTATTTTCCAATCCCAAATTTTGAACGACTTGCTCTGAAATAATATTCACTTGTGACCCACTATCAACAAGTGTATCAATATTAGTGTGCTTTGAGAGAACTCGTAAATGAAACATGTATTTTCTTTGCCTTCCATTAGGGATTACTCTGGACTTTGCAGAAGAAGTACGCGAAATGAAACTTGCAACAAAATATTTACCTTTGATGCCTTGTAACCTTGGTTTCATCCTGAGAATCTGATCCAAGATCCTGCACCATGGTCATGGTATTCTTTTTACCCTTCCTAGGTTGAGCCCACTCTAGCTTCAATTATGGATGCAACTTCAATCAATTCTTCTCAACATGTCATTTCTTCTTGCAGTGAGAACATGTAGGTTTTTTCTCTTTATCCTTCTTTATTGTAGTTGTCTTCTTATTCCTCCCCTTTCCCTTCGACTGCTCCTCAAATTCATGTGACTCCTTTGACACATATTCAACAACATGTTTTCCTTTGTTGGTTTCAACATGTGTAGCTTGTACTAATACTTTGTCAATATTAGTAGGATAAAAAATAAATATAGTATGGCGAAGATATGAGTGCATACCACCAATATACTTTAGAAGAGTCTCAGGAGTATATAATGGAATTCCCAAAGACAACACCTTCCTCTTAAATTCACGTGTATAGGATTGAAAATTCTTCCCTTTTCATTGTCTCAGATGTTTTCAAGAAATCATTGATGTTTACATATAAGCTAATGGATAAAATTGCTTTCCTAATGAAACAAAAAATTCAATCCAGGAAGAAATGATTTTACCATGTTCAATAGGATCATCTTGTGTCCCACTCTCCCACCATATCAAGGTTGTGTCGCTCAGGCGAAGAGTAGAAAACTGTATCCTTGAAGTATAATGTATGATTTTCTATAACCTACAATACACTTCAATCTGTTTGACCTAATTATCCAACTTATCTACACTCATATATCCATCATAAGTAGAAAAATCAAACTTTACAAAGATCATGAGAACGAGAAGAATTCTTAGAATGGTTTTTCCTCTTATGAGAAGAATGTTTATTTCCATTGGAAGATGAAGATGATGATGAGGAGGATTATGATGATGAGGAGGATGATGATGGTGATGAAGGAAACCTTGTAGGTTCTTCACCTTCTCCTCCTCCTTCATCCTTTATCATTGTTTCAACTGGACCACCTTCATTTTGATGAGAATTTTCTCTCCGCTTTTCTAGGTCTTCCCACAATTCCTTAACCATGGATGTCATATCAAGGAACATTTTTTGAAACTCCTTATCATCCTCAGAAATAACATCTTCATGCTCCATTTTGTTTCTTCAAGTGAATCTCCTTGAACCAATTTTAGAGTTATAACTTGTAAGCTTGCCTTAACCTCACTTAGACTTGGACCTCGTAATAATTCACTTACAAATAAATGTCAAAACTAACTATGATACCAATTTGATATGAAAATACTTAGGTGTAAAACTAATCCTTAAATACACATAAACATCTGACCAGATTCAAGAAATGAAGATCGTTTGACTATTTGCAAAAAAACATGTGAATATGCTTACTTGTCCATAAACTTCATTAATATTGATGGATAAATTGAAGAATAATGAGATAATACAACAAACAATAAAAGAACTCAAATTACATGTATTTATGGCATATGTTACTTGATCTTCAAGTTCCCTTCAACTAGAATGATTGTTCTCCACCTTCTCAAAATACCAAATTACATTACAATACGGGCTTACAAAATGACAATTCATTGGATTCTCTTTAACTCCACTACTCAAAAGAATAAAATACGTACACCATTGAAACCCCTGTGAAATTCTAAGAAATTTGACTATAAAGTGGACCAAATTCTGAACAGGTGCCCAAAAATCCCTTTTTACACATATAACAACACTATGGGACTCATACATGACAAAATGAGATAATAATTTCACAAATCACCTATGATCGAAAAATAGAATTTAAATTCATGATCCTTGTGAAAAAATGAATCCAACAAGTATAAACATTCCTAGGTGTGGACAATATACCTTATGGCCCTCTTTTCCATGCAACACATAAACTCGACACGCAAAACAATGCATTATGTATAGTACCGTACCTAGGAATCCATGCAGGCTTTGGTATGTGTGCACCTTGGGATGTGTGTGTCTCCCTTTGGGTCCATTCCCATTAAATATTCTCAATCCTACAACCACCATCCGAAATTAATGCAACTTAAAACTATGTTTGGAGGCAATCCCATAACAAATGGGTTGTTTGGCACAATGGTTAAAATCATTGCCTATGATATAGGAGGTCAAGGATTCTCTTCCCCCTTACCTTGGCATATTCTATTTGGTTGTTTTAATATTTATAACCATAGGTTATAACTATATAACATACGTATGGTTTTAAACTATTGTCGCATATGGTTAAGCTCCCCACGAATTAAGGTACATGTCACATGTAATACATAAAACCAAGGTCTAAGGGTCGAGGGCTTAGGCCCTTAACCCTTTAGCCACCCAAACAAACTATTACATGACTTTAAATATATTATATTCCACTCATATGTTAAGCTCCATTGTGTGGCATGTTGGTTGGGGAGACTTTGTTAAGACTTTGGGAGGTTATGGAGGCCATGGGTTCGAACCCCGTCGACTCCATAACTTTTACAAACATTAACCAATATTGGTCAATGGGAGGCTACCACATGGAAACCTCTCATTTGTTATCCTTGCCATGTGTCAATGAACCATTGGTCCATTTGGAATCTACCATATGCCCAATCAAATACCAACTAATATGCCACATCATTAGTTCCTGTGACATCAACAGTTCCATGTCATCATGCCATGTGTCACCCTAATGACACAACAACCCATCCTGAAGATGGAAATTATCGACAACTGCATTTGCACCCAACATTTGGTAGGTGGTGGTGAAGTCAGGGTCTATCTCATCGAGTTGGGGCCATCCATATGTCTCATGGCCGCAAGAGTCTAGCATCGTGGTGAGTGCCACGACTTGTGGTATGTTCAGGCAATCAGTGACGTGATTCGTGCTTCATGTTTTATACTTGATGTTGAGGTGGAATTGCTGCAAGTATGTGGGACACTTTTGATGGCAGTCATTCTGCAATTTTCCCTGTGTTTGCATGAACTACAGTGGCTTATGATCAGTGTGGATGACGGTATCCTTCCCAAGAATGTAATGTCTCCACTGGTGGCATGCTTGCATAATGGAGTACATTTATTTGTCATAAGTAGGGTACTTATGGACAATATCTGACATTGTCTCACTATGATAGGCCATGGGGTGGTTGTATTGAGTGAGAACGATGCCCACAGCATAGTCTGAATCATATGTCTCGATCTCAAAGGGATGTTGCAGGTCTGGTAGTGAAATTACTGGGGCTGAGCACAAGTGCTGCTTCAAATCATCAAACGCTTGTTGTTGGGACCGGCCCCATGAAAATTTCTCCTTACCACCACCCCTATTTATTTGGCTAAGGGTTCATGCAATATGGGAGAAACCCAACATGAACCTGCAATAGAAATTGGCAAGGCCCAAGAAGCTCCGAAGCTCAGTGAGTGTTGTTGGGGTTGGCCAGTCACGGATGACTTGGATCTTGGCT
>SNQJ01S0036644.1:32091-42285 GCA_010110895.2 Picea sitchensis
TGGGTCCTGAACTTCCAGAGCTGTTTTGAGGCCCTAAACGACGTTTTTTGGGCATGAATGCTCTGGTGAATATGAGTCCGTCATAGACTCGATATTCGCTATTAGCAATGTAGTCCTCGGATAGATCTTTCTAATGATGTATCATGTGCGTCAAACAGAGATAGTATACCAAAGTTACGACCCTGGGAAATTGATGTACCAATTTACCCCAACGGGGCCCATATTCTGGCATTTCATCTCCTAGGGTTAGGTTTTTGGATGTTTAGGGTTTTCCATTGTTTCTCAGTAATATATAGGCCTTCTAGCCTCATTGTAACAGGCAGTTCAGAGGCCAGTAGCCGCCACATCTCTTCTCAAAGATAAGCTACCAGTGCCCTAGCTAGTTTATTTCTATTATGTCTCTAAGCATTTTTCAGTCATTTGTTATTAATGAAATGAAGTCTTATTTCTACTACATCTCTGTGTTTATGTGTATTTTTGTATTTCATTGTGTTCCTACATAAATCCGGATCATTCCCAAGAATGTAATGTCTCCACTGGCGACATGCTTGCACAATGGAGTACATTTCTTTGTCGCAAGTATGGTACTTACAAACAGTATCTGACAGTGTCTCACTCTGATAGGCCACAGGGTGGCTGTGCTAAGTGAGAACGATGCCCATAGCATAGTCTGAAGCATCTGTCTCGATCTCAAAGGGATGTTGCAAGTCTGGTAGTGAAAGTATTGGGGCTGAGCACAAGCGCTGCTTCAAATCATCGAACGCTTGTTGTTGGGACCGGCCCCATGCAAATTTTGCCTTACACTACCCCTGTTTATTTGAATGAGGGCCCATGCAATATGGGAGAAACCCAACACGAACCTGCAGTAGAAATTGGCAAGGCCAAAGAAGCTCTGAAGCTCAATGAGTGTTGTTGGGGCTGGCCAGTCACAGATGACTTGGATCTTGGTTGGATCAACATGTATGCCATGTTTATCAATGATGTAGACCAAGTAATGGACCCTGTCCATGCCGAAAGAGCATTTTTTCAAGTTGGCGTATAGATTGTGTTGTCACAGGGTGTGCAGAACCTGTTGAATATGTTGCAAGTGTTTGGCCCAAGTCTTGCTATAAATTAGAATGTTATCCAGATACACCACTACAAAGGTATCGGTGAATGGTCGCAGGATATTGTCCATCATCCTCATGAAAGTGGCTGGAGCATTTGTCAAACCAAAGGGCATGACCAACCATTCAAAAAGGCCTTCCTTTTACTTGAAGGCAATCTTCCATACATATATTTGTTCTATTGGGACCTGGTGGTAGCAAAACTTCAGATCAATCTTACTGAAGTACTTGGCCCCCGTGAGTTTATCAAGAAGGTCATTGATTCATGGAATTGGGTATCAGTTTCTGACTGTGATTTTATTCAGAGCCCTGTAATCAATATAGAGTCGCCAGGTTCCATCTTTCTTCTGTACCAGCATGATTGGGCTCCCACAAGGTGATGAGCTAGGGCGGATGTGCCCCTTATGGAGCAGTTCTTGGATCTGTCACTTGATCTCCTCATTCTCTAACAAAGAGTGACGATAGACTGACCCATTAGGAAACGATATGTCAGGGGTCAGATCGATGGGATGCTTGACCTGGTAGTGCAGAGGTACCCCTGTAGGTGAGGAGAAGATATATGAGTATTCTTCCATGACCTTATCTACTTGCTTCTGCTGTGTGGAGAGGTCGGTCGCAGAGACCCTGGATGTGGCTATGATCTTTTGATTATTCTGAGAGCGAATCACGAAGAAGACAAATTTCCTCATTTGAGAGATGACCTTCCTGCATTGCTTAGCAGAGATCAAGGAAATATCACTAGGTGGGACTGCCTCGGGTATCCTGTACAATTTTTTGTTCAAAGTAATAATAAAACTACAAGGCCTAGACTCATATACAACATGATGTTTCCATAAATAAGGTTGGCCCAAAAGAATATCACAAACTTCGAGAGGAGAAACATCACACAATACCTCATCTTTGGAGGGCTTGATGCCATATGACAATCGACACTATTGGCTGACGTGGAGATCGCTTCCTTGGCGGAGCCATCCAATGGTGTAGGGTTGTGGGTGCAGCATTGTTGGCAGGGCTAGCTGCTTGACAACCTCTGTTGAGATGAGTTTCTTTTGGCTACTTCTATCAACGATGAAGTGCAGTGGGGAGCCTTTTATCCACATCTGTGAATGGAAGAGGCACTCTCTTTCTTCTAGCTCGTCTGGTTCACCAGGCTGGATATTGGTGGTAGCAACGGTGGCACTAGGTTTCGTGTCAATGATCTATCTTCCCCTTTCTGGTTCTGGCTCATATTCAGAATCTGCATCTGATTAAGAGGCTTTCACTTCAGCCACCAACGACTGCTTTGAGTGGCAGTCAGCAGTGTTATGCCAAGGACTCTTATGGAAGCCGCACCACTTCCCAGTATCTTTCTTTGTCTTTCTGGTGTCCTTCTTTGCTTGTGGCTTGGACTGGTTTTCATGATATTGTGCATCTTTTCTCTATCCTTTGTTCGGTGGGTTGGGGACTCCCTTTCCTGGCTTTTGTTATGAGGGGTTCCTAGGCCCAAATTGTCGCGTCTTTTGTTTGAGATTCTGCTTGGTCTTGACGACATATCGGTAGACCACGCCCAAGGATGAGATGTCCAGAAATTTCATTTCGTTCTGTATGTATCTATGCAGAGCACCGCAATACTTGAGCACCAGATGTCGCTCTGAATCTTTGATACCCAACTTGGTGCGCAAGGTATGGACGATATTTGTGAAATCTGGCACTGCTTGGTCTATTTCTTGCCGCAGTGTGGTCCATTTGGTATATAGGTCGTCATAACTTTCGGTAGGGTAGTAATGTTCCTTAATAGCATCCCTGAAGGATTCCCAACTGGTCGTGACTGAAAATAATGAGGTTTCCTCTATTTCCTTTTGCTCACAAAAAGTTTCCCACCAATCTTTGACATGGGGAACGGATTTGAGGAGTGCAAAAGTAATCTTTTCTCTATTCGAAAAGTTATGGACAGAAAAATAACCTTCTAATAGATTCAACCACTTGTCTACAAAATTTGTGTCTATCTGACCTTCAAATATAGGAATATCGAAGTTTATGTGTACGTTGAAGGGGGCGATACCTCCATTCGAAGAAGATGTGTCACCTATTGGTAGCCGCCGAAGGATTTGCGCGAAAATATCCATCATCTCGTTCCTCTGTTGCATGAGGGCTTCCTCAATCAACATTTTGAAAGGATCTCCTGTCCCATCATCTTTATTTTCTCCTACCATGGGAGGCCACTTGGGCGTGCGAGAGCTTCTGTCCTCAAGAGAAACAAGCTCGAGACCCAATTCTTTGTACTCCGACCTCGTTGGGGACATGCATTAAGATGACAAGGAGCAAACCGCTCTGATACCACTAATCTAGATTTTATGAAAAGAACGAAATGAATAAAGATTATTAATAGGTTCTTAACACAAAATAACAGAGGTACAGTAAAATTGGTTTTCTATTCAATAACAAAATAAGATGAAACTGTAAAAGGCAACGGAAGCAAGCTTGCTGGAATGGTGGCAGATTATCTCTGAGAAGAGATGTGACGACAGTGCGTATTTGCAAGAAGAAGGTTACAATGAGGCTCTGAAGGCCTTTTTACAATAATCAAGAATGCCCAAAACCCTAGACATCCAAAAACCTAACACTAGGAGATGAAGCACCAAAAGTCTTGTGGGCCCCGTTTGGGTAAGTTAGTACATCAACTTCCCTGGGTCGTAACTTTTGCATACGATCTCTGTTTTAGGTGTGTGATAGCCCGTTGGAAAGGTATAATTGAGGAGATTCATTTTGGGGGTTTAATCATGCCTTTGGCTATCATTTAGGAGCTTGATCCCGAAAAACCTTCATTTAGGCCCTCAAAATGGCCCCGAAAGTTAAAACTGCTAAAAATAGTAAATTGCCAAAATTATCAGAAAACTGTTTTGAGCCAGTTGGAAAAGGTGGGTGGCCATCGATATGCATGTGGATCAACCATTGTTAGAAAAAATCAAATTTGACCTATTTTTTCACAATGTCTATGACTAAAAGTTGTATATTCGGAAATCTAATTCAATTTCCTACATTTAATCTTCTTACACCATATTCAAATTCATTATAAAAGTACCTTGAATAATCCCTCCAAGTTAACAGATTGTTTTTTTTATAAGTTTGCATTGCCACTAATGCGTCATGAGAGACCATCATTAGCTTTCACTCACCCATGATCATATTACTAATATCTTTACAAAACCAATGTCCAAATATAATTTTGTTAAGCTATGTGATATGCTCGGGCTTCAGACAACTATAATTATGGGGGGTGTCCTGCTAATGTAATTTCACCTCATGAACTATGTGTTGATGGGGGGGAAGGTGTTGGAACCCTCGAGTTTTGATGGATCATCACACATCTGCTGGAGACAGATGGTTGAGCATTCAATTGACAACCAGAGACAATCGTTCGAGTGGTCAACTAACAAATGGAGACAATCGATCAAGTAGTCGACTAGCAACTAGAGAAATTTTGTCGATGGATCGGCTAGACAAGAAGTCGATTATGTGTTGGATGAATAGATGGTCGGGTCAACTAGGTGATTTGACTAGCCAACACGATAGTGTGAGTTTTTCGAAAATCATTACAACTGTTGACTATATTTTTTTTTAAATATCTTCCCCATTTAAAGGAAGTTGGTTAGATCAAAAGACTATAAATAAAGGACCCCATGGGTTGATGATGTGTATTAAATGACCATTGAAACATCTATCATGAATTATGATGTTCTGATCACAATGCGTTGTTCTTAAGTGATAAAACGATGTTTCTATACATCATATATCTTCTTGGAGTATTATTTTTTTATTTTTATTTTCTACAGATTCTTTTTTTTTTCTTCTCAAGGTTACCCCCAAAACTATGTCTAAGAAACCGTGACCTAGGGGTCTCTAATTTGTCAAAATTGCCACGGGATCACACCTGGTTTGGGCCACACCAACCCTTAGCATGTATGTATTTTATTTTTCTCCTCCTGGCTAGTAGAGTTTCAAACTTAAGTCACCTTACAAAATGAGGCCCATCAAAACCAATCATACTAGTGGGATTTGACATGTCTTGTGAAAATTATTGAGGAAAGCCTTCATTCACGATTACTCATGGATAATTATTTCAATCTACAATAAAAATTCCTTTCCCATGTGATGAACATTTTACTCTTCTTATTTATTAAGGACCTTGTGTGAAACCATGGTTGTTTTATGCCTACAAATGGTAAGAGAAATCCATGGAATTTGGTTAGTAATATCTTGTGGAAGTTCGTAGTTCATTGTTGAGAATATGAGAGGAAATAGGATGATTTTGAGGGATATCCATTGTTTTAATGTCCACAATGTCCAAGAAAAAACCATTAAACATTCAACCTTGGTATTGTTGCTCGTGGAAAGTTTGAGCCAAGTGTTTTTCTTTAGTTGATCCTTAGAAGGAAACCAAGAGTGTGAGTCATTTTTTCATGCACTTAAGAGGATTGGAAGGTAAGAATATCCCTAAAGGACTATTGAAAAAATAAAAAGGAATATATTTTTTGTGTTTTGTAGGGTAGTGAAAAATAGATCCATGGTTGATTGGTGGTTGGATGAGAGCATGGACTGCTCCATAGTGAGAAGATTGGTTATATCATGAGAGTAATGAGTTCTAATGAGTGATATTAGAGCCTTGTAGGAGATTCCTTTTCCTTGAGGGACCATGGTATGATGGGTTGCATTGGGGGTGTAATCCATAGTTCATTTTAAAGGTTTAGTGGCAAATTGCTCCTCAACAACCTATTTGGGGGACTTGCATTCATTTACAAATAAGTGTTCATAAATATATCTTTGATGAATGATTTTTATTTTTCTATTTCCTCAAATTCAATGGATAATGAATGGATTTTGAATATGCAATGTTATTTAGTTTCTATTTTATATTTTGGCATATCCTTATGATTTGTATTGTTGTTAGAGTTCAAATTTGACCTACTAGTGAGTTATTAGAAGAAGGCATTCATATGGAGTGATATGATCACACGAGGGGTAATATATGGGGGTAACCATAAATATAATATGGGTTGGTATAATAAAGGACCCGCGTATGCAATGAATGAGAATAGGTATACATAAAGGTCAAGATAGTCATTATTGGCATGAGCATATAATTTCATTATGTGGTTGTAGTTGGGTTAATTAGATGGGATTCTCTTATTATTTAAGGAGTTATTGTGTAACTTATATTTGTTATCTCTTTGGTAATATAACTCCATGGACTTTGGATAGCAAGAGCTTGTGGAAGTTGAGGGCTTGTTGTTGAGAATATAAGAGGAAATGGGATGATTTTGAGGGAAATCCATGGCTGAAATGTCCACAATGTCCAAGAAAATACCGTTAAACTTGCACCCTTATTATTGTTGTTCATAAAACGTTTGATCCCATGCTTTTCAAGTAAATTATTTCACATAATATAATTAAACAATTCTTTCTAAGCTCACGGAATAGAATTACATAATTACACTAATTGCAATGTCATATGATCTTCCATGTGTTTTATTGGATTTGGGAAATGATGATGGCTATGATCATATTTTTACACAGCAATGCCATGATAATTTTAAATGAAAAAATAAATCTATGAAACACAAATATGTCTGTATTATACAAGTATACATGTTTTCATAATATAATGCCATGGTAATTTTAAAGAAAAAAATAACTCTATAAAACACAAATATGTTTTTGTTATAAAAGTATACATGTTTTCATAATATAATAAGTCTTAAATGAATGCCATATAATATCTTAACATCAATTGAAAGATTATAAATGACTCTAGTTTACCCATAAAACAAGTATTTTAAGGAATATTATGTATTCGTGTCATGAAACATAGTAATTTTAGAGGAAAAAATAACTCCATGAAATACAAATATTATGTCTTTGTTATAAAGTATACATGTTTTCGTAATATAATATAATATATTAACACGATTATAATATATAATATGTATTTGTTATAAAGTATAATGCCATATAATATATTAACATCAATTGAAAGATTATAAATGACTTAATTTACCAATAAAACAATATAGGTATTTTAAGAAATATTATATATTTTTATTATGTTAATTTTTATACATAAATAATTGTAAAAAATATTAAATATTTTTTTTTAAGGTAATTTGTTTTTTAATAGAGTAACACTAACCATCTTAACTTTGTATCTTAACACGATGTTATAATACTGGTTTTCAAAATTAAAACCCAATCATTGTAACATGTTTCAATCCTTTGAAAATGGTATGAAGATTCTAATAAGTTAAAATGAATATAATAATCATATATATATTTATGGGTTTTCTTAATTTTTCAAGAAACTATTGAATGTAATACATGAATGTAAATAATTTTTACTTTCAAAGATATCACATAAATTTTAGGAGGATTAGTTTTAGTAGCATAAGTTGAATATTCATTTGAAGAGATGATGTGACAATATATGCCTAGTAAAGGACTTTATGCATAGGACGATATTTGGAGAGTATATTTTGAAACATATGATTAATAATCATATGTATGTATTAAATTTGTTAAATATGATAGGTGACAAAGTATATCATGTTCACTTCTAGATTGTAAGAGTTTGATTACTTAAAGTTATTGTTTATTTCAATGCTAAAAATATAGACTATGCCTTGGAGATGTTAGAAGAAAAATAAGGAGATAGTCATGGTTGTGGCTTACTGCTTCTATAATGATATAGTTTTTTGATAAAAGTTACCCATGTGGATGAAATTAAGGATAGAAACTAGCCATTAAGATTAGATTATTATGGTTGTGATGTTATCTCAAAAAATATACATCTCAAAGAAAGAAAAATATACAACCCAAAAATGTACCTAGAGATGGCTTGCTCCTTCTCAAAAACTTTGCTTATTCTTAATCAATTTTCTTTTTGTTGCCGACACATTTTTTTTGTCACATAACATTATGTGACAACATCTCCCCAATACTCGATTGGAGAGTGCCTCTTAGTGCAATCACAAATATATATAGCATAATAATAGATTTTTATTTCCAAAAAAACACTTCATATGAACTTTTTTTTAATTCTATATTTTGAGTAAAAACATATTTTTAAGGAGTCGATTGAATTTGATTTTGTTGGGAGGAATGATTATCATCATCCTCACCCAAGTTCCGTCATTAAAAACACACTCCTCAATGATTATATTAATTTAATGCTATAAAGACAACCTCATCCTTGTAAATCAGTAAAAACATACTCAATAATTATATTATTGAAATGACTTTGAACTTATTGGATTGAGCAATTTGAAAATACTTACCTCATATTTAAGTAGTACTTATGCCTTAAAAACCTATCCTTGTATTGTATATACGGTGAAAAAACCCTAGAGGGCTATGTATTGTATCTAGGATCGTGCCTACCCATTTTGGAATGTCAACCATGTAAATGCCCCATGCGAATTTTAATCCATTGAATACCATGAAATAATTGGGTGCATGGGAGAAGAGTCAAAATGCCTTTATGCACGTAAAATGCAATTTTGAGCTTAGAGTTATAATGTGTATCAAAATGCCTTTATGCACTTTAAATGCAATTTTGATTTTGAGTTATAATATGTGTATCATTGCATAGTTGGCAATGCAGTGGAATGGTTCACGATATTTTTATGATATAATTAGGTCACTAGTTGATATGATTTGAAAATACTCGGACATTATGATATAATTAGGTCACTAGTTGATATGATTTGAAAATACACCGACATCCCTTAGTTATATATGGAATTAAACACTTATGTAGATATAAAATTGAATATATATTATGTTATCTATTAATTTTTTGTTATAACATTTTCATTGTAGATATAAAATTGAATATAAATTATGTTGTAAGAAATATTTCACTACAATATATATTTCTTACCTATTTTCAAATATTATCATTAATATTTTTATAATAAAATTTATTTTCATGTAGATTTTCTTTCAAAAATCATTAAAAGTTATTATAAGAATTTATTTCCTCATTTATATATTAATCTTGAGAGTTGTGTATTATTGTTATGGTTTTGATTGAGGTAAAAATGAATTCCTTTTTAAATATAATTTTTTACTTTAAGTTATATAATTGTTTATTAGGATGTTTGAGCTTTACACATAGGCTAGGTGAATTTGGCAGTGGCCCTGGCCAATGGTATCTTCTTTCAGTTGGACTTGTTGGCTCCACCCGGCCGGCTTCTGTTGATGAGGTAAAAAGGTAAAGAGGTATCAGAAAGCAAGGGTAAAGGCATTGAACCCGTAGCACATGGGTGGGATAAACCAACGAATCCAAAGCAAGCATGTTTCAAGCCTGGTTTGACAAGTGAAAGCGAGTTCTTTTTCTTAGAAAGGCTGGTAGGGGCCCCCCTTTTTGGGTCGAGTCACTTAACGTACCTTTGGTCGAGCAGCTTAACGCTCCTCACTCATTTGGTTATTTGACACGTTTGCTCGGGCACTTTGAACTTTACTGTTTACTCACCCTTGATACACATAGTAATAGAGTGATTGTAAGAAAGTTGTGTTGTATTAATAGTTTTTATCCATTAATTTTGACAACATTGTTTTATTTGTGTTCAATGTTTTCTCTTAAAGTGTGCTATTGTATGATTGATCCTAGTATAATTTAACATATGGTTTGTGTCTTGAGGATTACATTTAGTATATTTATCATTTATGAAATAACAATATTAAGAACTTTTGGTGGTTCCTATTATGGTGTGGCACTTTCTCCTTTGCTTTTAGGTACACTATGAACTCAGATAACATATGTGCAAGAAGTGCTAGGTAGTTTTCATGTGAATGTGTGTAATACTAAAATATAATAATGAAATAGTAATAGTGCTATGAAAGAATTACACAAGTGTCATTATTTTTATTTTTGTAAGCTAAAGTACTTATATATTAATAGTATACAAAAATGGTATAGTTAGCCATATCTAATGCTCGCCAAAATGGAAACCATGCATCAAAATGGACGCAAAGATAATTTGCATATGTCTTCAATATGCCTATAAAAGTTTATATAAAAATACTCTCTCTCTCTCTCTCTCTCTCTCTCTCT
>SNQJ01S0036644.1:42302-86581 GCA_010110895.2 Picea sitchensis
TACATGAAAACTTAGCTAACCAGCTAAAAACCAGAAAGCAATGAAATCCATAAGACTAACTAAGAGGTGGCTTGGATGGGATTGCATGAGTAGAAGTCCCATGCATCTTGGCCTCACCTTTGATGTCCCCTTCCATGTCTTCCTTGAGCACAATCAGATTGGAGATAGTACTTCCTAGTGAACTTAGAGATCCTTCCACCTCTGCGTACTCCTCGTCATCTGAGTCCCAGTTAGTGACATTAAAATTAACGCAAAACAAAACTTTGCATAAAAAAATATTTTTTTCTTCCAATTTGCAGATCCAATCCAAAGTCTCCTCTTTTTTGTCCTGATTATCCTAGGCATATTTCAAGGGAAAATTAGTGATGGTTTTATACATCCAATAAAAATCCATGGTTATGAAGACCTTTGTACCTCTAGATCTAGAAAATTCAGTATCCATTGTCCATTCATGGAACTCCTATTTAACCTATTGTTTTGAGGTTTGGGCTCTCAACTGCCTAGCCTCACTCACAAATTTATCCAATTTATCTTGCATTTTCGGTGGAGTGTTGGAGTGGAAGAGATTCATGGCCAGCTCAGCAGACCGTTCTACACCTGTGACATGAGCACAACCAAGACTATGTTAGGGGGAGTGGAGGTGTGGAAACTCCCTGCTTCCTAGCACCATGCATGCTAGGCCATTTGTTTCATATGGAAAATTGTGATGTGAGATGGGAAGTACCGAAACAAAGAAACCAAACTGACGAAGACAGAGTCTGAACCAAATATGTGTAGGATACCCCATGCTCCAAATAATGACCAAGGCCAAGCGAGATATAATAAGGGAAGCCTACACCCTATTCCCAATTTTGGAATTGAAGGTGATAGAAAAGGCCAAAGGATGAATGAACTCTATCTGCTCAAACAAACCAGAGAAACAAACAAATGAATCCCCCTCCCTAAGAGATGGAGAAGACTTAGCTTAAAAAAGGGAGAAATGGAGAAAACCCATCTTGTGTTAGCCCACAAAAAACCTTCTTTGGATAAGAACACAACATCGCACAAAGAGGACAATGAAACCTCAACCTCGAGAAAATGGAGCATTCTAACCAAGCCACCATACTTAAAGCTTAGGAGCACACCTTCAACCATAACCCACCAGGGGGGGAAAGCACTTACAATAATTACCAAAAGAGCACCACACAACTGAGAGCTTCTATCAACATTCCTCACTAATTTCATTAACCAGATAATAGACGTGATTTCCCTAGAATGAGAACGCTCTGTCCTTACTCATAGTCTCTTCAGAGCCACACATGATAACATGAAATCACTTGTACTCATTGTTGATATTATGGTAGTTGCGAGAGGTATTAACCTCCATATGTAACCTTTGACTAAAATAGAATATTCTAGAAGCAAGATAAACCCTAAACATGTGTGTGAAAACCATAGAAACATGTCAGCTCAAAAAATATATAATATTGAGGTATTATCCTCCAGGAAGACAAGTCGGCCTCACAGGAAAAAGATAAACATAAAATATAATTACCAAAAAGTTAGGTCGACCCAGCTAGAAAATTCACTAGACATATTAATATAAATATAGGACATCTTGGCTCATTTGTTCACTTACTCTCACTCAGGAAAACAGAAAAAGTGTGCAAGTTTGGAGGAGGAGCAACAACAGCTTTAGTTGTCCATTTTTCTCTTGTTTACTCTTTCTGGTACTTTCTCTTGTGAGCTACTCTTGGAAAATGTATGCTCTCTTGGTTATTTGTTGGTTATGGTGTGGCTTCCTAGAATCATTCTTTCTGTCAAAGGTTAAGGTGCTCGGGGTTGGATTTGTGCCTATGGTTGGGTGACAATGGTGTAACATTTTCTATGGTGAAATCAACACAACATTCTAACAGTCTATGGGCCCATACCACCTTTGAAACAGTCTAACCACTGGAAGGTAGATACACAACTCTATGTCAAGATCATTATAGAACAATTGCAATTTCATTGTCAGTTCCTTCATGCCAGTTGAAAAACCAGTTACAGTGCCAGTTATAGTGCCATTTGCAGCACCAGTTGCAGTGCCAACACAAGTTGCAGTACCAGTTGCAGTGAAAGTTTATGTTGAGTGTTGGGACTAATATTTGGTTATCCTAGTGCACCCTAACCCAGTGCATCTCCTAGTTCCCTCAACCAACAAAAATGTCAAGTTTGAGATTTTTGGTAAAATTCAAAGGTTGAGTAGTCAAAGTCAAAGTCAAAGGTTAACTGATCAAAGTCAAATTCAAAGGTTGACTTTTGTTCAAAATTGATTTTTTTGGTGAAAGTTTAAATTTCATGGTTTCTAGATTGTTCTAATCATTGAACCTTTTTTATTCATTTTCTAACCTCTTCTTGTCAAGATGGTGTCACTTGTTTCATATTAGAAGACAAGTTGAACGATACTACAAATTTCAAAGGTATGCACTTTTATATTCTTTTCAAGTTATATCATCCATCAAAGCATGAGTTTTTTTGCAGGGGATGTAGAAGAGACCTTTTCCAAGCAGTGAATTCAATACATTCAGAGGAACAAGCGCACCCTCCCTAGCAGTGAAGACTCCAGATTTGATTATTCAAAAATTTATATATATGTCTCTAGTTGTTATGGCATTATTATGATCTTATGTTGCATATTGATCTATTGAAGTTATGATCATTATACTAACCCATTAATACTAGAGATACACTTGTTGATCTCCTCACTAGGAGATATTCTTGTTCTTATGTAAATCCTTATTTTTTATGAAATGAAGTTGATCTCCTTTAGGAGATGTTATTGGTTATTGTTCTAGACTCTAGGAAGGATATCTTCCATGGAGGATACCATGGAGGTTTTTTTGTTCTTGTTTCTTGTTTTAGGCAAGTCATAAGAGATAAATCTGAGAGGGATTCAAACTCAGAGGGAGTCAATGATCAAGAAGAAGCCAACATAGTTTTGTGACACTTTGCATAATGCAAAGGGGCATGCAACAGATGGAAGCGTGGTCAAAGGATTCTCTCAGATAGAGGGAATTGATTTCAAAGTTTGAGATGGAAGATCTTGACTAGATTGGAAGCGTGGTTGGCATCAAATGAGATCTTCAGTGAGGAGACTAAAAAGGTTTAGCATGATGGATAGGAAGTCCATTGCCACACCTATGACGATACATCCGAGGAATTTTTGTGATGGGGTATACATTTGTTTTGTAGAGAGATACCCTATAACATAGGTTTTTGCAGAAGCCCCTATAAAAATAGCCCAAAAAAATATTTATAGTGCAGGAATGTGAGCATATGTTTTAGTGGACGTTTTTTTTAAAGATGCATTTATAAGACTATACCGCACCAGTGTGCCACCATATATAAACTCATCGATGTTAATAGACAATGGTGCATCGCTGCAGAGTTATTTAAAAAATAAATAAAACAACGATGTGCATGATATAAAAGCATATCGAAAGCACCGGTGTGCCCTAAATAGGCACACTGGTTCAAAAAAAACAGGTTCTTCGTCTTGGGTTTTTCTTCCAAAATACATATCGGTGCACCATTGTCCCCTTGCAACACCGATGTGCAACAAACAACTCCACAGTCTGTGTTTTTTTTTAATGCATAATGGTGTGAGTTTGTCATAGTGGCGTACTGGTGCATTCCATATGGGGCACTATCACGTGTTTTTAAAAAGAAATAGTTTGATATGTATAGTGGTTAGCACCAATGCACTTAATGCACGTGCACCATAACATGGTTTAAATAAAAACTGACGATAAAAAAATATCATGGGCATCGGTGCGCAACAAACAGTTGCACAATCTGCTTAAAAAAGAAAAAAACAATGTGCATTTGTCCTGACAGCGCATCGGTGTGCTCCCTATGGTGCACCATCATAATGTTCTTAAAAATTAATGGTGTGCTATCTTCTGTGGTTCTCACTGGTGCGCTTAACGCGAGCACACTGAAACAAGTTTAAATATAAAAAAATTAACAGTAAAAATTTGTTTTTACCATTTCCATTGCAGAGAAGCTCTCAAGCACCAGTTCCACCTTTTCTCAACTGAAGTGCATTATCGTTGGTGCTTCCATTGCTTGCATTGGTATTGTTTAGTGCTTGATTCGTGGGATTCCAATTTTTTCATACAGAGGGAAAATTTCATTTTTTTCACTACATCCCAACGATGCCTCCTCGACGAGAAAATGTCTGGGTAAATTATTTATTTCTTTGTACATTGTCTTTTTAGTAGATTAAATTTTAAAATTGAGTTAAAATTGATTTCTTTCAAAAAAAAAAAAAATTATGCGTGGTGCGTTCGAGCTGTTCGGCTCACACCGATCATGTATAGTCTATTTTCGATGGTGCATAGTATTACATAATCGACCGGTGTGTACTTACCAACGACACACTAGTGCATCCTCGATAACAGACGCACCATACAACATGCATAGTTTCCACTGAAGGGTGCGTTGTTTGTATGTATGCACCGATGCGTTCATAAAAATATATGCACCATTGAATGAAAACTATTTATTTTCAGCTATGCATGCCTAATAAACGCACTAGTGTGTTCATTATGAACATACTGGAATAAATAAATTGTTTCTTTTCAACGGTGTGTTGGTTATAGGGAACGCATCGGTGCATTCATAAAAATATACGCACTGTTTAAAATAGAATAGTTACCACTGAACAATGTGTCCTTTATATGTACACACCGGTGCGTTCTTAAAACTATACACACCATTGAATGGAAATTATTTATTTTGACCTATGTGATCTGAATAAATGCATCGATACATTGTTTATATCGAATGCACCGGTGTGTTTATTATGAACACACCTGTGAAAAAAAAAAATAGTTTCCATTCAACGGTGCGTTGGTTATATGGAACACACTGATGTGTTCATAATACTATACACACCATTTAAAATAGATAGTTGTTCGAGCAATGCATCATTTATACATAACGCACCAATGCGTAGATAATAACAGATGTACCGTGGAAAATATATAGTGTTAGAGCATTGCGTTCATGATATATAATGCATCGGTGCGTACATAATGGGGTGTTTTGTTGCTTTGATAATTACTACGCTCTGACTAAAATAAATTTCACTTTACATGTAGTGCGTAGGTTATCTTTGCACACCGTGTGCAGTGTGTTACTGTTACGCAGGTGCACTGAAGTTTTTTTTTTTTTTTGACAAAATTTATGTTTGCATATTTTGAACTAAATTTCTCATTTACTGAAAAAAAATTATGTTTTTGTGTATGATGCTGATGTAATTTATATGTTAATTATGCAGAGACATCAGTGCATGGAGGAGTAACAACATATATTGGACCAGTACAATATGGTTCAGGAGTGGGAGGCTAAAGAGAGGGAGAGAGATTTGTACCCTCGACCTAGAATTATAGCTACGCGACTCCTCTTGAGGAATGTAGGCCTCCTCAAGTACTACGAGGAGGCTATATCCCTGAAGGGTAATTCCTCCTTTCTTATGCAATTGATCCGTCGATGGGATTCCCATCAACATGTATTCAAATTTGGTCCTCATCAGTGGTATCATCCCACTGAGGAGGATATTTATTTTATCACTAGGCTATCTAGGAGAGGGGAGGATTTTCCCTAGTTTCTTGATGTCCTAGTAAGTGTTGCAGCTGAGAGTAATCTTTCCTAATATTGCACGCGTTATACCTTCTCCTGGTGATTTTCAGGTGGTTGGTGGATAGTTACAGATCACCTCATTCGATGCAGAGGACGTTAGGTGCCTCTCACTGTTACTATCGATCATTTCACACTTTGTTGGTGATGGTCAGTGCATTAGTTGTGCGCTTTTATATTATGTTGATTCTTTGATACAGAGGCCATCACTTATTAGGTGGCCTGCCATTTTATTGAAGTAATTTTTTATAACACTGGATATATGTTGTGCTATCATAGATGGGAGGGAGAACTTCCCATTCGCTTCAGAGTTATTTTGTTTATTTTTTGAGAGGTTTCCAAAGATGAGACCTAGTTTTTTTCGTCGGCCTCCTAGGATGATGACCAAGGTGCGGATTCACATGTGGTTCAAGATGATTTCCAAGAGGGGCATCACCAATTTTCCATCTAGGATTTCCACGAAGGCACTTGATCTATTATCCAGTGAGGAAGATCACGTTTTCGTAATGTTGTCGTGCCCTTACGAGGGATGGATTGGAGAGGATGTATCAACATCCTCTTTATAGTGGATGAGCCACCAGATGATCGAGGTAAGATTTAAATTAATATTTAAATTTCATTTTATTGTCTTACTTAATTCGAATAAATTTTATTCTAACATGTTCTTTAACGTATTTTATTAAATGTTTTAATGAAATTGTCGACTAACTATTAACTTGTTTTATATTTTTCATATGTTGGCACATTTGTTGGGGACATGTCTCCTCCCCCACCACCTGATGCTGATGAGGAGATGGTTGAGGTTGCGGCGGGTCAGGGTCCTCAGCCACATATACCACCCGGCATGTGGCATAGGCCAGAGCTTAGATATAAGATGGAGGTGTGTGATAAACTAAGTACAATTTTGATTGGCGTGGGAGTCCGTCCTATCCAGATGAGAGACATTAGGGTTTAATCTGATCTCTTGCAGCTCTGGAGGTACTTGTCACGCGTTATGACGTCTCTTATGCATCATATCGTTGGAATTGCTAGTTTACTAGTAGGGATGAGGGATGACACGTCGTCCAACACTGATAATGATGAGGGTGGTGATGTAAATGCTTCTGCTTTAGTTCCTCCTCTTATTCCTCCTCCAAGTGATTGAGACGCTTCTTCTTCAGTACCTCCTCCTTGTCCTCTGGGTGATGATGTTGATCAGGGTGCAGGTGATCATGGCAATGCTGCAGATCAGGGTGGTGATTGCACTTCTGCTTCAGTACCTGCTCCTCCTCCTCCTCCTTCACCTCACTCGGATGAGCATGTCACATCACCTATTCTTCCATAGCATGCTTCTCCTGAGAGACTACAACTAGATATTTAGTTATAGCAGTTATTTGTATTGTTAACCGAATATGTACATTATAGCAGTTATTTTACTTGTTCATATATATATATATATAACATTTTTTGTGTTCATGTTGATGTACTTAATTTATATATTTATGTTGATGTTGATGTTAGGTCATGTTAAATTATATTAATCTTCAACCTTGCTTTGTATCATAATTTTACAAACTAAAATACCAAGCTTATCATGTTATCAAGTAAATTCTAGTTTACATGTACAAAAACATAAAAATATCCTATGTTACATGTTGTTGTAATAGATATTAAGAATTAAATTAGCTATTATAAGCCGTAAAATTTATATCCAATTAGCTATTAAGAACCATAAAATTTCTTACCCACAAATAAAAAGAGGTGATGAATATAGGGGATAAGGGAGAAAAAATCGTTATGATCTACATGTTTAATTCAATTTTTTATTATTATATATTTTATGTAATATAAAATTAATATATAACTTAATATATTATATTTTATTATGTTATAATTAATATATAATATAATATATTTATTATATTATATTATATTGTACTTATTTATTTATATTATATTATTATATTTATAATATAAAATTAATATCTAACATAATATATTATATTTATTATATTACATAATATATTTTGTATTTGATTTTTATGTAATATCTTAAGTATATATTATTATATGGGTTTAGAGAGGGACACATGCATTAGTTATTTAAGAACGATGATGTTTTTTTGAAAANATAATATATTATATTTATTATATTACATAATATATTTTGTATTTGATTTTTATGTAATATCTTAAGTATATATTATTATATGGGTTTAGAGAGGGACACATGCATTAGTTATTTAAGAACGATGATGTTTTTTTGAAAAACTCACTTACAAGGCTCATTTTAGATATGAATATTCCCCTAATTAGTATGTTTGAAGTCAAAATTAAAAGCTAATACAATATAATACGATATTGTAATGATATGAAATGGTAGGTAATAAAAATACATTTTAAAATTATGATACATAATATTTGATATTTACAATACAACAATATATTGTTTTTTAAAGTAAAAATTAAAATTAAAATACTAAAAGTTCAAATATCATCTAGATTTACAATGGAAAAATATTTATATCATTTACACATAACATTTAATTATATCATACAATAAAAAAATGAATAATATTTCATATGAAATATTAAATACTAAAAACATTATTTTTTAAATAATCAAATTATAAATCCACTATAGATTTGAAAACATAAAAGAAGTAATTAAAGAATAAAACATGTATAATATATCACTCTCCGTCATCATCATCATGATTATCTTCCTTGCTTGGCATGATAACACTCTTCTTCTCAAAAATATGTTTTGATCTAGGGTCGTGTCTTAATACAAACCATCAATTCCTATCCAACACATCTGGGTAAAAAAACACTTGGTTGCATTGTTTTGAGAAAACATAAGGCTCCTTAGCTTCATCCCACATATTTTTAGATTAGATACATATCATCTCACTATCACAATCTTCCTTTACATTATTCTGATCAAAGGTATCCCACCACTTGAACCTAAAAATAACACATTGGAAAGAAGATAAGTCCATTCGAATGATCTCTTGTATGTTTGGGACGTAACCTAAATTCCCCCGTATGGTGTTTTGATCATGGTGGCTAGCATGACTAGATTGGTCGAACTCGACTTCCACTCCATAGTCTTGTGTCACGTGTTTATCATCGGCATCCTTTGTGTGAAAATGATGTCCATATTCCCACATAGATGGGAACAAATGCACCTATAAAAAAGTGAACAAATCATAGTGTCAATATGTGTCTATTATCTAATAACCCGACCATTAAAATATAAAATAACATAGATGTACTTACAATTCAAATGTGAATCACGAAGTTGAAAATTATGTACACAAAGATATTATTACCGAGTTGTTGCAACCAATCCCTATGTTTAGTGCATCCTCTTCTTCACATGGGTAATGACCGGATGCACCATATTTCTCTCTGACTTGGTCAACAACCCAACTGTTGGGGAATATAATTGGTATATTTCCTTTTAAATGATCATGATAAGGCATGATTTTATCATTCAACTGTATGAATTATTTTCTGTCACTTTCCCATTCCCCCCTCTTATGTTCGTACAATGTGATCCACAGTTGTGTTGCCTTCGAATTGTAAAGAATGAATTTATTGATGGAATCAATTTCTAAATTCGTTGATGTATTCATGAAATGAAACCAACATATATTACATGTGAGATCATGATAAAAATATACATTATGATGTTCAGTGTGAATAGCTACTGTGTAGAAATTTGACAAACGATAAGTCACTTACTCTTTTTCAAGCGTCTTTTTCCATTCGTTTGGAGAATCTCCCCTTATGTTTTGTATTCATCCCTTTCGTCATGCCAAATCATTGCTCATGGTGTGTTGTCTATATTCTTGATGTACTCACTGGCATAATAGAAAGACTCATATGATATGTACCCCTCTACCATAGACCCCTCGAGTTTTTTCCTTTGACGAATAAATCCTTCCAATTTCTTCATGCAACTCTTTAAAAAAAACTTCCAACGACAAGAGACCACCCCGACTAATTCAACTTCATATAATAGGTGAATTAAAAGATGAACTTGGAAGTCCACGAAACTCAATGGTAGTTCCTTCTCAAACATATAAACAATCTCAACTATCTTTTGACACCACCGTGGAATGCTAGCCATATGAATCTCCTTTGATGTGATCCAATGTACAAATGCAAACAATTTAGATATGGTATTCCTTAGGTCATGGGGGAATTCATGGTTCACACACCCACACACAAGTAGAGGATAATGACACTAAAAAGTAAACACATACAAGTTATTTTTGTTTTATCCCATGGCATAAAAATAAAAATTACAAATAATAAAATCATATTTATGTGTGGTGTAAGAACATATGCCATACAACATAAAGCTCCTCTCTATTGTGATGGGTCTTGATACATCGTATACATGTATCCTTTCCTATAATTCCTTCAATTCATCTACCAATGGTTGTAGGTAGACATCCATATTCTTCACTTTTCTTCTACCAGGGAATATAAGAGGCAATATAAGATGTTCATCCTTCACGAAAACCATGGTGGGATATTGTTATTGATCACTACTATAGGCCAAATAGAATAGTTGGTGTTTTGGAGGGAATATGGGTTCACGCCATCCATTTCTATGCTGAGTCATAGACTTCATACTTCATCTTTGAATTTTTATGTCCATGTATCCTCTATATGCTTCATGGATATTGAATCTGTTGGGATTCATATAACTCCCGACTCACTTCTGTGGGAGGCATGCCATCCCTGAAACACAGCTAATTATTTGCAACAAAAAAGCCTTTGAATCCTTTGGATTATAGGCATGTGCCTCAATATCTTATGAGGTGGACCATGCAATTTACCATTTTTATTTGATTTATGGTACATATCATGCCCACATTTCAGACATATCTATGTGTCTGCATATTCTGCTCTATATACAATACATTCATTCAGACATGCATGATATGATATATACCCAACACCCAACATTTTCAACAATTATTTTTCCTCTTCGCAACTACCGAAAAACACGTTATCACTAGGAAGAACCTTACCTTTGAATATCCTACAGTTAGTGGGAAATAGAAATGTACAAGGTCATTTAACGTTTATAAAATAAACCATTTCTAATCTTGATTGTGTTACAAGATTTCTCAAAATTAATATAAGGAACTTGTTGTTCAATTACCTCAATATTTCTGAGAAACATGCGTTTGACATGCCAAACGTTTCTTTCACGTTGTACAACATTTTAAGTTTTTTTACAAAAACCATCATTCAATGTATTCAAACAGGTGCTAACATACAAACAAGAGCCATCAGAAAAGTTGATTGACATTGGGTTAACTAAGGGTTATGAGTATATGTTGGCATATCAAAAATTAATTGTCGAATTTGTAAGTATAATCTATGTTATTTTACTTCCATCATTTTATAATTAATGAAATAAAAATAATATTTTATATTAAATCTATGATTTATTATGGGGTATAAAACTTGCAGGAAACAAAGTATGGAATTGAGCCAACCGAAGAATTGTTGAAACAAGGAATGATATTTTATTTTGAACATGTGTGTATGATTCATGAGTCAATTCTTGCTTTGGAGGCTTTGGAGGTACGTCGCTTTTCAATTTACATTCATGTATATTATTTATTTCAATTTTAATTATTCTTACCAATGTAGATAGACTCATTACAATTTATTTTTATGTTTGTAGATGGAACTTCAAGAAGAAAAAAACAATCGAGAAAATGAACCAAACATTCATCAAAATAACCCAAGGCGTGGAAGTAGCTTGAGCACTAACAACAGTTCTAGTGAAGAATGATGACCAATATATTTGGATATCAATGCAAGTTGCAATTGTATTTTTTTGAAATAATTGTCTATGAAAATCAGAAATTTTTGTTTAATGTAATGTACATAGTGTCCCAATTGAAAGACAAGAGTTTACCGATAAGTGTCCCATTTTGTATGACAAAGACCCTCTTATTCATATAATAAAATATGTTTTAATTTATTCTATTGCATTGTCCAGTGTCACTGTGAAATGTTACATCGTTGATTAAATATATGGATGACTAAATATTATAATGAAAAGATACAAAATATGATGATATAACAAATTAATCCAAAGATCATATCCAAATTCACTAATCAAAATATAAGATATATGTAAATTTTTACATAAATAATGGAATTAAAACATAACAATAATTGCACTATCACAGGTCGATGTTGTTGGGTATGTGTTATATTATTTGCACGACTATCCCTATTCTCTGCTACATTGCATTGGGCGTGCAGGGGGGTTCGAGGGTTAGGGGGAAACGCCCCCTGAGAATTTTTTCCTCGGGAAACATGTCACATTTTTGCCTCGTTTTTCATGTCCATTGTTGGGAAGTTTTTCAGCACATGGTTTTTGCCGATGGTTTTCTATTTCCGATTAAGGAATTAGGGTTTTTTACTAATCCAGGTCATTGAGTTAGGTTTTTGGATGTCCTTGGCTCTTTTATGTATATTGTATTGTAAACAATGTATCACTATGAATGAATATAGAATATGTTAGTTTTCCCGGTTTGGATTTCCAAGGGAAAAATCTCTATGTAATGTGTGTATTTTCCATTGTATCTTTTCTGTTCTTTTATTGAAAATATGTTTGCAGTAAAATATTGTACAAGGTTAAAATCTACACACATTTCTCGGTGTATTTTAATTATTAATCACATCAGTGCATTTAATATTAAAACTCACCAGTGCGTTTCATATGAAATTTGCAGCAGTGCTTTTATGTAATCAATTAGCACTAGTTTCAATATTAATTTAATACCACAAAATTATATTAAAATTTTTGTCATTGATGAGTCAATATTATACGAAGCATTGGTGTGTATGTGTTATTGATACGTATCGACGCTATTGTGTTATTGATAATCACAGGGGCTTGTATGTTACTGCAAAGCACCGATGCTTTCTATTTTTAATGCACCGGGGAATTTTTCCCTGTAACGCACCGGTGCATATTATTTTATACAACATCAATGCCTTCTTATTAATAATGCACCGATGCATAATATGAAGAAATCTTCAGTGCTTAATTATTTTTAAATCCCCCGATGCGTTTTGATGTTCAATCTCGAGTGCTTATAAGACAAATGCCCTAGTGCTTAAATATTTTACTGCCCCAGTGATTTCATATTTTATGGCCTCGGTGCCTTCATATTTTACGTCCCTGGTGCTTGAAGTTAAGTGTACAACACCGGTGTTGTTGGTGTATGTATGCACCATTCTTGTGCCCTATACAAACACACTGATTTGTAAAAATACGCTAACACCTCCGACCGCCTAGATTTTTTTAGTTATAATCAAGTTTTGTTATAGTATCCGCAAAAACATCCACTGTCGATAACAAATGTTGTAGTTGAGGTTTTTTTGACAATTTTTGTCAATTTTGTAACACTAGAAACCTCCTCTATAACCTCCACTAAAAGGCATTTTCCTTGTAGTTTGAGCACATTATGCCAGTATATGGTTGAGCCATGACCATATTATTGGGTTACAACATAGGATGTAGGTACCTATGTTGTACGTATAGATATGATTGATCTCTGATGATGAAGTATGGTTGTCGAGATATACAATTTTTGGACTGGAAGTGCAGAAGATAGATCTATCACCTCGGGTGCTACTTCAGCTTGGGATCGAGTAGGATTTCTAGAAAAGCAGGGAAGAAAATATCTATAGCACTCAGTCATATATCATAACCATTGATGCAAGATATGAAGCAAGGTGTCTTTTTGAAGTATATTGCAAGACTTCATCATAGACATGGTGCATGAAGGAGCAGTGAGGCTCCATCACATATCCACATATGAGAATATAGCTGACATTTGCACTAAGCCTCTATCTGGGACAATATTGGCAGGAATGCAAATATTTCCATGGGGGAGTGTTGATGATTACAACATTGTGCTTATATTTCAATATTAATCAGACATATCATGTGGGAATAGGCCTAGATGTAATCTTCGATGGACTGAATATTTGAGTTGTTGTTATATCTCCTATGTGAATTGCACTGGGCCTTGAAACTCTCATGAGTATGTGAATAGTTAACTCATGAGTAGGTTAGTATCCATGATCAACATTGGGCCGAATCTATCTCCATAGGAACTGGGTTGCAGACCAGGTGAGGTAGGGAACATCTACATCCATAGTAGATGTGCCCCGACGTAGTCTTGTCTGATAGCATTGAGATAAATGCATTCACGGAGTGATCCTATGAGAGGATCACCATGAGGTGTTTGTGGCTCTGATGTGGTCATAAATATTTTCATGGGACAAGAATGACCCGAGGTGATAGACACACGTGTCTAATAGAATCAATCTAAATGCATTCACAGAGTGATCCTATGAGAGGATCAACTATGAGGTGAATGTGGCTCCAATGAGGTCATGATTTTTGTCGTCGGACAAGAATAACCCGAGGTGCTAGACACCTGGTAGTGGAGATGGATAATCAATATAGCTAAATGAGGCTCGTGGATATTTTGATATTTTCTATGATAGAAGAATACCAAAAACAAGTACGACGATATGTTTTGATTCCAGATTGATACCAGATGATGCTGATAGAGATGATGATACTCGTGACTTGATCTATGATGATGCTACTTGTAGAATGGTCCACAAGTCTATGTGAGTCTTTCCCATTCCATGTGAATATGGATGGATTTGTTTGAGACAATTAATACCTCCATAGCTAAGACAAAGTGTTGATATTATGGTAGATGCGGGAGGAATTAACCTCCATATGTAACCTTTTACTAGAATAGAATATTTTGGAATCAAGAGAAACCCTAAAAATGTGTGTGAAAACCCTATAAGACATATCGAATCAATAAAAAATATAATATTAAGGTATTATCCTCTAGGAAGACAAGTCAGCCTCATAGGAAAAAGATAAACAGAAAATATAATTACCAAAAAGTCAGGTCAGCCCATCCAGAAAATTCACTGGACAAATTAATATAAATAGAGGATGTATTGGCTCATTTTTTCACTCACTCTTACTCACAAAACCATAAACAATGCAAAATTTTGGAGGAGCAACGACAACTGCAGTTGTAGGGTTTTCTCTTATTTAGTCTTTCTGGTACTTTCTCTTGTGCGCTACTCTTGTAAAATGTGCGCTCTCTTGGTTATTTGTTGGTTATGTTGTGTCTTCCTAGAATCATTCTTTATGTCAAAGGTTAAGGTGGTTGGGGTGACTTTGTGCCTATGGTTGGGTGAAAATGGTGTAGGATTGTCTATGGTGAAATGAGCACAACATTCTAACACCCACCACCATATACCTTGACAGTTGAACATGACCAAGGAGACATGTGTCTGATATCTCTCTCATCACTTAAAAATTTCTTATAGACCACGATTAGACACCACATCTAGGGGGAAGTGTCATTAAATTTAATTCAAGCCTTCTTGTTTCATTCCATTAAACTTAATTGAAGGATTCTTGTTTTTTTCATGTATATAAGAAAATAATGAAGTATTGAGAATATGCACTAAAATATGAGGATACATGGCATTTTCTCTTTTATAGAAATGTTTACTTCTATTCAAATATTATGTAAACTAACCAAAGATCACAAAGTTTACCATTCATATTTCAAACTATAAAATTGTCATTTTAATTCTATAGTAAAATAACCCTATACAAATTGATGCTTACACATTGACAAGTTAAGTAATGCCTAGAGTTTTTTACTACTAGTAGAGGTCAACCCACTAATTAGATGGAGCGTTAATTAAACTACTCATAGAGATACAATGTGGTGCATATGTATTGAAATAAAGGAATTATTTGATTGTCTATAAGGCATATATAAAAATATATTTCATAATATCTTGTGTGTGTGTGTGAAGAGGGATGGAAGAATCATTAAATTAAAACCAATAAAAAATTAGCATGAGTTCTAACCATAGATAATAAATAGAAATATGAGTTCATCTGAGTTTTCCTCATCACTTCTAAGAACAATATTTCTATTAGTTGTACAAAATATTATAAAAAATCCCCTAAAGGAGAATTATTTAGAGCCTACAAATTCGAGTTTTCCAATTCAAGTTCAAATCCTAGATCATGGGATTTCTTGAAGGCCATTTCCTAATATGCAAAAAACAATATATTCGAACCATGGTAGAAAATAAATAGAAAGAAAAATTATCTTGGTTTACCTCAATCATTACTGATGTATCTAAAATATATTTATTATTAGACCCAAAATGTCCATCTTAGAAAAACATGAAATGGAAACACGTTCACCTCTAAAAGGTGGGATCAATTTCTCATAGATTAGAAAGCAAATAAAAACACCTAGAAAGAAGAATTAGGAGAAACTTTAGTTATTGGTTGATATTTCTCAATTTATGCATGAGTTCGTCACTGATCAATCCATTTTTTAGTAAATTCCCTTTGTGGGCCCATAATGGTCTCATCTTTAACACTAATCTTGTCCACCCAAGGTTCCATACCATGTAGTTGGTAGGAGTCATATCCAATAATGTCATTATGCCAAAGTTATATATGACACGATCAATGGGACATATCCTAATGCCTTTTGGTGAAAATTTATTTGGACTATCAAACTCAACACAAAGGTGTTCTTAGTTATTGCTACCTTAAAGTCAAATATATCATTAGTTATTAACTAAGAATAAAAAATTAATGGAGAACCAAAAGGGAAACTTTTAAGTGCTATATTTAACCAATGAGCTAGTTTTTCATGGTTTTTCGAAAAAAATGATTTGCTAATTTCCATTTTTTCTAAAAATGATTTGCCCAAATTCCATAGAATAAAATTAGTTTACCTTAAAAATCACCAAAATTTTATAGAAACTATATTAAATCCTTATATATTTGAATATGCTTACAAAACTATCGCCAAAATTTTTACATTTTGCATATTAAGGACTAGTAAGATTATCCCAAGTTTCAACATTTTAATATAAATTTCCATGCTTAAAATTATCCCTGCCTTCCAAATGATTTTTCATCTTGTCAACATTGAAGAACATGTCAAATCTTTGTTTCTCAATGCTATCAAAGTATTTAATCAGTCCTCTATGTATTCTCAACCGATAATTCGAATATTCTTTTATTCCAAGAAATCTTTGATATGATGTCAAATTATATTTCATCCTTCAATAGGGATCATAATTTTGACTTTGTTCGCGAATAAATTGAAAAATTATATGGATTGTATAGAGAACAAAATGAAAGGAGGGAATATGAAAGGAAACAAACATAAAAAAATATTACAAAGAGCAATGTAATATAGTGAGAACTAAATTCTATCAATAAATGAAATAGGAAAATACTATGAAATGTAAAGCAATACAATCTAACTAGAATGGTGGTAACATATCTCTAAAGAGCAAGGTGTCAACTACACTCATTCGCAAGAAGAACATTACAAGAGGATGAAAATAGAATTTTAACATAAAGTAGTAAATCCAAATAGGTAAAAACCCTAACATCCAAAACATTAATCGTAGGGGATAAAGTGGCAAAAGGAATGTGAACCTCGAGGAGTCTAGTTGATACGTTAAATTTTTGGGGATGCAACTTTTTCATTCAAAGTCCATTTGGGGTGCAAAATAGCTCGTTGAAAATATATCATTGAGAATAAACATTTATGTCAAGGATATGCATTCCATGGAAATCCTAATCCATCACAGGGACAAAAAAACACTATTTAGGATCTCAAAAACACATCGGAATTCCAGGGCCTAAAATGTTTTAGAAAAACTGCCAAGATAGGGAACCATTTTGAGTCGACAGAATAGGTGTAGCTAATAATATCCACCTAGATCAATCATCCCCCCTTGTTAGGTACCAAATCTATTATAATAAGAAAAAAACATAAATACTTCAGAAAATACCAGCGGAACAACAAAATTTAGAGAACCACAATACCAAAAATTATACCTTTATTGATTAGAAAGCAATGGTCTATTTCCTCTTCGAAAGAGAAACCTCTAGTAGAAAAACTCTCTATTACAACAATTCTTACGAGAAATATTTATCATGCCTCCTACTCTTATTTATACTAATTCTATTGATCCAAAAATCCTTAGATGTGTGATTAATCATTAAATACACATAAACATCCAACCAAATTTGGTAAATGAAGATCGCTTGACTATTTGCAAAAACACATGTGAATATGCTTACTTGTCCATAAAATTCATTAATATTGATGAATAAGTTGAAGAATAATGAGATAATAGAGAAGAAAATAAAAGAACTCAAATTACATGTATTGATGACATATGTTACTTCATCTTCAAGTTCCCTTTAACTAGCATGAATGTTCTCCATCATCCCAAAATACCAAATTACATTACAATATGGGCTTAATGAAAGCCAATTTATTGGATTCTCTTTAACTCCACTACTCAAAACAAGAAAATAAGTACACCATTGAAATCCTTATGAAATTATGATAAATTTGACTATAAAGCCGACCAAATTCCGAATAGGTGCCAAAAAATCCCTTTTGAGATGTCTAACGAGGCTATGGGTCTCATGCATGATAAATTGATATAATAATTTTAAAAATGTCCTCTGATCTCAAAACAAACTTCAAATTGATGATCCTTGTGGAAAATTGAATCTAATGAGTATAAACTTTCATAGGTGTGGACAATATACCTTATGGCATGATTTTCCATGCAACACATAAACTCGACATGCAAAATAATGCATTCCATACTGTACCATACCTCGAAAACCATGCATATGTTGGGATGCATGCACCTTGGTATGTGTGTGTTTCCCTTGGGATCTGTGCCCATTAAATAGGCCCAGTCCTAAAAATAGCATCCAAAATTAATGCAACTTAAAACTATTTTTGGAGGGAATACTGTAACAAATGGATTGTTTGGCACAATGGTTAAAATTGTTGGCTATAATATAGGAGGTCGAGGGTTCTATTCCCCACGACCTTGGCATATTCTGTTTGGTTGTTTTAATATTTATAACCATATGTTATAACTATATAACATATGTATGGTTTTAAACTCTTGTCGAATATGGTTAAGATCCCTACGAATTAAGGTATAGGTCACATGTAATACATAAAAACAAGGGCTAAGGGTCGATGGATTATTCCCTCGACCCTTTAGCTGCCCAAACAAACTATTATGTGACTTTAAATATATTATATGTCGCTCATGTGTTAATTTCCATTGCATGGTGTGTTGGTTGGCCAGACTTTTTTAAGACTTTGGGAGGTTATTGAGGTCACAGGTTCGACCCCCGTCGACTCCATAAATTTTACATACATTAACTAATATTCGCCAATGGGAGGATACCACGTGGAAGCCTATCATTGGCTATCCTTGCCACGTGTCAATGAACCATTGGTCCACTTGGACTATACCATATGCCCAGTCAAATGCCAACCAATATGCCACATCATCATTTCCTGTCACATCAGCAGTGCCACGTGTCACCCTCTGGTGGTTCCATGTGGCACCTTGCTTTGAATTTTTCCTTGATTTTTTCCAAACTTTGAATGCTCATAAATTTTGCATACGAGATCTGTTTGACTTGTTGTTTGCACCAATGTCAAGTTGACGACGAGCTCTACAAAATGATGTTATTGTCTTGATCATTTGAGATGGTTGAATTTTGAACTTTTATGGACCCCCTAGGACCTCTGTGAGCATTCTGAATCCTCCTGGACCTCTATGAGTGTTCCTTAGATCCTCCTGGATCACACCTCCCCACTGGAGGCATTTTGGACCTCCAAAAGTATGGATCATTTAGAAATCAAGTGAGAATGATTTCGCCTCACTTATCCAGTATCATCCATCCATCTTGCTAGGATAATGAGCATGCAACTCATCACAACCATAATGAAGATTGTAACAAAAATGTTCACCAAGTTAACCATTCCCTTAAATTCACAAAATTCACCATTCATTGTTGTAGTATTCAACCATACTCCATTGATCATTAATAAATTGAACAACAAAAATGAATATACAGATGTGAAAGTGAATGAACCATCAGCATATCTTCCCTTCTTAACAAGAGAAACATCAACCAAAGGACATGTTCTACTTTCAATCGTAGGATGTATATATGGATCCTAGATACTAGCATTAGCTAGCATGTACCTTGTAGTGACAACTGTCAAATTCATATTCATCTGATGAGCTCTCACAATGAACTCAATCTCATCCTTAAAAATATCATACTTATTTTGTTCCCTGTAGAAAATGGCCTTCCTATCGTACAAGTATGGAATTCAAAAAACCATCTCACAAGTGTCGAGTGCAACAACGTCTAACTCTACCTCATCAATGAAACTTGATGTGATCACAAATTATAACTTTCACTGCTTACTTACCTGTACCTAAGCATTATCACAAATCCAACCCAAAGGATATAGTCTCAGATGAGGCCTAGTTTCCAATCCCAAATTCTGAACGACTTGCTCTGAAATAATATTCACTTGTGACCCACTATCAACAATTGTATCAATCTTAGTGTGCTTTGAGAGAACTCGTAAATGAAACAGGTATATTTTTTGCTTTCCATCAGGGATTACTCTGGACTTTGCAAAAGAAGTACACGAAATGAAACTTGCAACAAAATATTTACCTTTGATGCCCATAGTTGTAACTTTGGTTTCATCCCGAGAATCTGATCCAAGATCTTGCACCATGGTCATGGTATTATTTTTACCCTTCCTAGGTTGAGCCCACTCTTGCTTCAATTACGAATGCAACTTCAATCAATTATTCTCAACATGTCCTTTCTTCTCGCAATGAGAACATGTAGTTTTTTTCTCTTTATCCTTCTTTATTGTAGTTGTCTTCTTATTCTTCCCTTTTCCCTTCGATTTCTCCTCGAATTCATCTGACTCCTTTGACACATCTTCAACAACACATTTTCCTTTGTTGGTTTCAAGATGTGTAGCTTGTACTGATACTTTGTCAATATTAGTAGGATTAAAAATAAATATATTATGGCGAAGATATGAGTGCATACCACCAATATACTTTAGAAGAGTCTCAGGAGTATGTAATGAAATTCCCAAAGACAACACCTTCCTCTTAAATTCATGTGTATAGGATTGAAAATTCTTCCATTTTCATTGTCTCAGATGTTGCCAAGAAATCATTGATGTTTACATATAAGCTAATGGATAAAATTGCTTTCTTAATGCAACAAAAAATTCAATCCAGGAAGAAATGATTTTACCATGTTGAATAAGATCATCTTGTGTCCCACTCTCCCACCATATCAAGGTTGTGTTGCTCAGGCGAAGAGTAGAAAACTGTATCTTTGAAGTATCATGTATAATTTTCTATACCCTGCAATACACTTCAATCTATTTGACCCAATTATCCAACTTATCTACACTCAAATATCCATCATAAGTAGAAAAATCAAACTTTACAGAGATCATGAGAACGAGAAGAATGCTTAGAATGATTTTTCCTCCTATGAGAAGAATGTTTATTTCCATTGGAATATGAAGATGATGATGAGGAGGATTATGATGATGAGGAGGAGGATGATGGGGATGAAGGAGACCTTGTAGGTTCTTCACCTTCTCCTCCTTCTTCATTCTTTACCATTGTTTCAACTGGACCACCTTCATTTTGATGAGAATTTTCTCTCCGCTTTTCTAGGTCTTCCCACAATTCCTTAACCATCGATGTCATATCAAGGAACATTTTTTGAAACTCCTTATCATCCTCAAAAATAACATCTTCATGCTCCATTTCGTTTCTTCGAGTGAATCTCCTTGAACCAATTTCAGAGTTATAACTTGCAAGCTTGCCTTCACCTCACTTAGACTTGGACCTCGTAATAATTCAATTACAAATAAATGTCAAAACTAACTATGATACCAATTTGATCTGAAAATACTTAGGTGTAAAATTAATCCTTAAATACACATAAACATCCAACCAGATTCAGGAAAGGAAGATCATTTGACTATTTGCAAAAACACATGTGAATATGCTTACTTGTCCATAACATTCATTAATTTTGATGGATAAATTGAAGAATAATGAGATAATACAACAGAAAATAAAAGAACTAAAATTACATGTATTGATGAAATATGTTACTTGATCTTCAAGTTCCCTTTAACTAGCATGATTGTTCTCCACCATCTCAAAATACCAAATTACATTACAATATGGGCTTACAAAATGCCAATTTATTGGACTCTCTTTAACTCCACTACTCAAAACAAGAAAATAAGTACACCATTGAAATCCTTGTCAAATGCTAAGAAATTTGACTATAAAGTGGACCAAATTCCGAACAGGTGCCCAAAAATCCCTTTTTACACATATAACAACACTATGGGCGTCATACATGACAAAATGAGATAATAATTTCACCAATTACCTATGATCGCAAAATAGACTTTAAATTCATGATCCATGTGAAAAAATGAATCCAACGAGTATAAACATTCCTAGGTGTGGACAATATGCCTTATGGCATGCTTTTCCATGCACGACATAAACTCGACACGTAAACCAATGCATTATGTACAGTACCGTACCTAGGAATCCATGTAGACTTTGGTATGTGAGCACCTTGGGATGTATGTGTCTCCATTTGGATCCATTCCCATTAAATATGCTCGGTCCTACAACCACCATCCGAAATTAATGCAACTTAAAACAATTTTTGGAGGTAATCCCGTAACAAATGGGTTGTTTGGCACAATGGTTAAAATTGTTTCCTATGATATAGGAGGTTGGGGATTCTCTTCCCCCTTACCTTGGCATATTCTATTTGGTTGTTTTAATATTTATAACCATAGGTTATAACAATATAACATACGTATGGTTTTAAACTCTTGTCGCATATGGTTAAGCTCCCCGCGAATTAAGGTACATGTCACATGTAATACATAAAACCAAGGGCTAAGGGTCGAGGGCTTAGGCCCTTATCCCTTTAGCCACCCAAACAAACTATTACATGGCTTTAAATATATTATATGCCACTCATATGTTAAGTTCCATTGTGTGGCATGTTGGTTGGGGAGACTTTGTTAAGACTTTGGGAGGTTATGGAGGCTATGGGTTTGACCCCCCTTGATTCCATAACTTTTACATACATTAACTAGTATTGGTCAATGGGAGGCTACCATGTGGCATCTTCTCATTTGTTATCCTTGCCATGTGTCAACGAACCATTGGTCCATTTGGACTCTACCATATGCCCAATCAAATACCAACTAATATGCCACGTCATTAGTTCCTTCCACATCAACAATACCATGTCATCATGCCATGTGTCACCCTCTAGTGGTGCCACATTGGGCCCTACTTTGAATTTTTCCTTGATTTTGACCAAAATTTTATGGCTCATAACATTTTCATATGAGCTTTGTTTGACTTGTCATTTGTGTCGTTGGAAATATGACGACAAGATCTACGCAATAATATTGTTTTCACGATCATTTGAGATGGTCAATTTTTGAGCTTTTATAGACCCCCTGGGACCTCTATGAGCATTGCAGATGCTCCTGGACCTATATGAGCATTCTTTAGATCCTCCTGGATCCTCTATCTTATAAATAACACTCTAGAGGAATATTTTTCGGGATCTGTTGGCACAGGGGAAGACCCAGGGTTCAACGCTACAACAACACACCAACAAAACCCTAACTACCGACCCTTTCGGCAATACCTGCGAAGAAGATGAAGTCTCACCCGAACTAGAGGCAGGAGTGGTTGTAAGACTGAGATGTCTGCAACCTTAGCTGGGACATAGATCTATGATTCTAACATTTAAAATAGCACTTAGCAGTAACCATTCATCAACATTCAATTCTTAGTAATAGTGCAGACAAACCCTAATTCCAAAGCATCACAGTATCCAACCAAATCTAGAATCTAACAACTCTTAGCATGACAAAACAGATCAGGTCTTAACGGATTCAACACTAAGCATGTGTATATCAGTCAGATATAACATTCATGTTATTAATCACTAAGCATCAACAAATCATTCATCTATATTAAAGCACTAAGCACATTAACATATAAGCACATCAACACATTGCACAAAGTAAAGAAACACAACATATACATGGTTCACCCCCCCCCCCCTTGGGGCTATATCCACCAACTCTTCTTCTTTTCTATTATCTTTTGTTAATCAGTTACATGCACAGAGCCTCAAAAACCCAACTCTGCATAGGGCAAGAGATTTGTGCACTCCGCTAGATCCTCCTTCCCCGAGCTAGGTTACAACACTAAGCCTTCTACAGTCACTTGAACTCAGCTCTGCAAGCTTCACACAGTATGCACATAGCACTTACAATCCTTTGATAACATAGATCGATCAATAGCACTTATCACATTGGTCTAACACCACATACATGTCCCTCCTTACATTGCCTAGACATCTATTTATACTTAACCAAATAGGCCTAAACATGGGTAAACCCATGGGATGACATACCATACCCATTACATAATCACAAACCCAAAAAAGGACCCAAAAAGGGGCCGAGATCCCGCGATATATGATTCATCTTGTGCTCCTCCTTAGACAGGCTATCAAAGTCCCAAAATAGGTCAAACTTGACCAAGGATCTCCTAAAACTTGGTCAAGGGCCAATAGGCCCCCAACACTCACATGTGACTCATCCTGAGTCACTATGATCTAGGTAGTTCTTCTTCGAAAGCCTCGAGCTTGGCTCGAGCTACTTCAACTTGTTGTTGTTCCACGACCTCATGTTCAACAAATTCTTGGATGGCTACCTCATTCACAGGTCCTTCTAGGTGTTGTTCTGTTGCAAAAACAACTTGCTCCAGTTCTTCTCCTCGGCCTTCGATATTTTTGAATAGTTGGTAAGCCTCATCCTATACAGGTTGGAGTCTTTGAGTCACTTCCATGTCTTTTCTCTGAACAATGTGAACCTGTTGTTGGGCAGTGCACTGCTCTTGGGATCATTTCATTCTTTCCACAGCTGACAGGGGCTTCAACTGCACCTGTATTGTCTCTGCTTGATACTTCACTTCCTGGATTTGCGACTCCAATGCCTTCAATTCTAGATTCTCAGTGAGTTGATCATAAGTCTGGGCACTATGATCACTGAGTTTCTTACATTCCATGGAAAGATCCTTTATTCTCTTGACTGCACTCCTGGCAGTCGCTTCTCTTTGATCTCTTACGTCCTATGGAGTGCTAGGCACTGTGCGGAGCTCTAAATCTGCTATTCTTTATTGTAGCTGCTGGATGGCTTCTGCGAGCTTCTCTACTTGATGCTTAACTCGGTCTTTTGCCTATGGATCTAAGCCTGTCATAGAGCGAAGTTCTCTATTGACTACTTCTTTTACCTTGAGTTTCCTTGTGAGCAATTGTTCCTTTTCTTGCTACATTTGCGCTTTCTCCTTTTCAAACTTTGTCTGGAGAGAAAACTTCTCCTGCTCTGCAACTAGACGTTGTTCTACAAGTACTCCTTGTACTTGCGTCAAAGTCTGGGTGTCTTGTTCTATTTCCTCGTGTGCTCGTCAAAGGCAAGATTCAGTTGCATCTGCTAGGTGACATAGTTGGGTTGGTTCAGCCCCCAATTCTTGTTCTCCCAATGGCAGGGGCGCAGTGGAGACTGTGCGACTAGACTAAAGAGCCTATTGGACCCCTCAAAGCTCAACCTCAATTCTATCATACATTTCCTCCTGCTTCGCTCCTTTTTTTTCCGCGATTTCCAGTGAAGTGTCATTTAGAGCTGCTATGATGAAGTCAAAGTCATCAAAAGTAAGTGTAGTCTGCATCTTGGTCACGGTGGCTCTTGATTTCTTCTGGGAAGAAGGTTTCAGGGAAGAAACCTTCCTCTTCTTCAATGGGTCAGCCTCATCTCTGGGTGGTGTTACTTCGCCTTTCTTTTGTTCAGTGTCTCTGTCTCTCATCTATTCTACATCACCATCACCTCCTCACTCAGATGATGTTGAAGAAATCTTCCCTGAGGAGATGCTTAAATCTTGGACCTCCTCAGTCTTTTGTCTTTTGCTGGTTCCAGGTGTGTCATGTTCTTTGTGAGTGGTCTCCAGGCTGTCCATTTCAGGATCAGACATCTCTACGGGGTCGGCAGGGATAAGGAGGCTTGTGGACTGGTCCTTAGTGACCTCCTCCAGGTCCTCTTCTGTAAGTTTATAATATGATTGGACCTATTCCTTGTGTTCATCGGCTTGCACTGTAATGTAAATGAAATGTCGATATGCGTTGAACTTCATCAGGGGTCAGAATCTCTGTAAGGTGTTTGCAGTCATGCAAGGCCCATCTTCAATGGCTCTCTTAACTGAAGGTAGTAAGTATGAAAAATAATGTTCTACTGCCACTATTTGTTCATATTGCTTGAGTACCAAAGTGTAGCGAACTTTGCAGCAAGCACTCAAATGGATCGATGTCTGGGAAGGTCACACCTTCTGGCATCTCCCAGGAAACAAACGTGATAAGGAACTCATATCCCTGATATTGGGCTTTGCGACAGTCTAGTTCGAGCTGATTGACTAGGTACTTCACCCAGTTCATTTGTAAGCCTTCTACACACTTCCCCACGAGGTCGATGGCAAAGCCAGTGATCTGTGTGGGTCAGTTCTTGTGTACCATATTTCTAGCTATTAACTGACATGCTAGGCACACTACGTCATTTTGGATGGAGGCTACCTTGTAGCCTCGCGTCCCCTTCTCGACATCATCGTATGTGTCCTTAATCTCCTGTGCTAGTGCACGATCTGTGGCCTTCCCTGGGTAGAACTCCTGCGGGTTAGGTCCTTGCATACTTAACCCTATGATCCTATGGATCATCATTGGATCAACTGTAATATGATGGTCTAGCCATAAATAACCTCCATGGTAACACGATAGTAGCATATTGACATAAGCATTGACTTCCTGGTGTCTTCCGAAGTGTGGGATTTTCATGACATTTAACAAGGTGGACTGCGCGAGGTTCATCATCCACAGCTAAGGGATTATCTTTGAGTTCTTTCCCTTTTTCCTGGTTAGGTATTTGTATGGGTCAAGCATGCTGTAGTTTTTGTGATCTCCGAGGTTGAAGTCACTAAACTTCAATGTTGTGATCTTATCCTGTTGTGCGCGAATTGCGCGTATCCACTTTAGGAGGTATGTAGTGACCATGGTGTACTCAAAATCTCGGGGTACACTATCACGACTTACCGCGTTGGCTAGAGGTAGGATATAGTTGGGTAATATATATGGGATCAACTTCGCATTGGCTAGGTCATCTCTGTGTTTGGTTCGCTTTTCTGCTGATGGTCGGGATGATTTGGCTCCACGAGTAGTCGACGAAGAGGCTTGCAGTCCTCTTGTCGATGACGCTTGTATACCTGCAGACATCGACATTTCTCTTTTAGTCATGAGGTCGATGAGAACTTCCTCAACAATTTTCTCTTCCGCACTAAACTCGTTCGACATACACGCTTGGGTTTGAAAATCTTAGGGTTGGAGAGTAATATCTCAATGCAATGGGATAGATGGAAAAAGCGCGATGATCACTATGTGAAAATCAACTAATCTGTTGGCTCAAATTCACTGTTAGCAAAAGAATTCTCGGTGCATGGCGCGATAGGATAAATAGATACTTGGTAACGGATCTCTTGTAACAGGTAAGAAGCCTTCATTAACTTAGTTTTTTCTGTTATGGCGTATTCCCAATGGTCTGGTGGCAAGCTGTCTAACCATTAATGTCTTTCTTCTCGTTCGGGGCATCATTTGAACAGTTATACTGTCTCTAACAGCTATATTTCTTCACCATGGCGAAGTTCCATGTGATGTTGTTCTGGTATTCCGACGAAGTTCCAATTTTGTAAATTTTCCTTCTGCGAAGTTCCCTCGGGAACCTTCTATAACTTTTCAATCTTAGATCTCTTCTTACTTAGTTTTCTAGCCTTCTTTCTAGTGAGCTTCATCTCAGAATTCCTTTTTCCATTCTGATTCTTATCTTCTTTTGGCATAGTAACTTCGCATTATTTAGATTCTCTCCTAGAAATTAGGGGTAATACTTCATCTATATCTGGAATAGGTACTGCAATATTTTGTGGGTCTTCTAGTGTTCTTCCGGCTTCGACATTCCAGTCTTTGGTTTTAAATAGCTTCTCTTGATTCTCCTGTTCTTCAATCAAGTGTGTGATCCTCTTAGTCATGAAATATTTTAGCTCTTTCTTCTTTTGTTCTAAGACTTGTTTTTCTTCTCTTCTGGCTAGATCTCTTTCAATCCAAGGTTTTTTGAGCAACATAATAAATGGAGTGTTGTCCTCAATAAATTTAACAACTTTGAATTCTTCTTCTATATAAGTTCCATTGGCACTCATAGATATATGGGTAAGATTTCCACATAGGTTTATCATCTTTCCTCTGAATATTCCTATTCCTCCTAATGAAGGAATCATAGCATGCCATCCTATAGCTTCCCAAGTTCTTTCTTTCATAATATTCACCTGTGTTTCCTCATCCAGAACACAGTCAATGTCAAAGTCTCCTATTCTTACTTCAATACATTATTTTTCTTTGAAGACCTCTGATAAACTGATATGTCAGTGATTATTCAAGGTTTCTTTCATCTGTAGCAATACTTTCTCTGATTCTTTATGGGGTTCTACCATAATTTCAGTTGCGTGACTTAGCTCATGGTCTTTTTGTCTCATATTCATCCTTTCAACCTGAGCAACCATTCTAGGGAAATCCAAAACTTCATGGTCCATAGATTTGCAACAGAGGAAACTAGGTTTTCTACCAGGGCATTCCTTAGCCAGATGTCCCGGTCTTATGCAACTATAACAAAGGGTTAATCCTCTCTTTCTCCTAAATGATCCCTAACCTTTCATGTACGATTCTCTAGGATCATAGTAGTTAACCTGCAAAAAATTCTTTCTAGGATCCTGCATCCATTTGTTAGTCCAAACATTCTTTCTATACATAGGTATAACATAGTTTTCACTATTCTTATCAGATCTACTCATATCAAATCTTCTTTCTTCTATTAGTGCCCTAGTTTTCAAGCTAGGATAAATATTATCAAACATGCCTAGATCCATACTTTATAAAAAAAAAAATCCACTAATCTTACTTCTATAGAACACAAAGCTTCTAGATCTAAAACTTTTCACTATTCTTACCTTTATCAGAGCACAAAGCATTCATATATTACCTATTTTCTTCAGATCGTACTTCTTTTCTTTAGCACAGATCTTTCACAATTTCAGGTCGGATCTTTGCACAAAATCTTTTTCTTTCTCAGTTCCTAGGAATCACGGTTTCAGGTCATGGCATCGGAACCATTTGTTGGCACAGGGGCAGACCCAGGGTTCAACGCTACAACAACGCACTAAAAAACCCCTAACTACCAGCCCTTTCAAAAACACTTATGAAGTAGATGAAGTCTCACCTGAGGTAGAGGCAGGGTTTGTTGCAAGACTCAGATGTCTACAACCTTAGCTGGGACACATATCTGTGATTCTAACATTTAACAGAGCACTTAGCAGTAACCATTCATCAACATTCAGTTCTTAGTAACAACACAGACAAACCCTAATTCCAAAGCATCACAATATCCAGCCAGATCTAGCATCTAACAGCTCTTAGCATGAAAAAATAGATCAGGTCTTAACAGATTCAACACTAAGCATGTGCATATCAGTCAGATCTAACATCCATGTTATTAAGCACTAAGCATCAATAGATCATTCATCTATATTAAATAACTAAACACATTAACATATAAGCACATAAACACATTGCACAAAGCAGAGCAACACAACATATACGTGGTTCACCCCCCCTTGGGGCTACATCCACCAACTCTTCTTATCTTCTATTATCTTTTGTTAATCAGTTACATGTACAGAGCCTCAAAAACCCTACTCCACATAGGATAGGAGATCTTTGCACTCCACTAGATCCTCCTTCCCTGAGCTAGGTTACAACACTAAGCCTTCTATAGTCACTTGCACTCAGCTCTGCAAGCTTCACATAGTATGCACAAAGCACTTACAATCATTTGATCACATAGATCGATCACTAGCACTTAGCACATTGGCCTAACATCACATAGATGCCCCTCCTTACATTTCCTAGACATCTATTTATACTTTACAAAATAGGCCTAAACATGGGTAAACCCATGGGCTGACATCCCATACCCATTACATAATCCCAAACCCCAAAAAGGACCCAAAAAGGGGCCGAGATCCCGCGATCTCTACTTCGTCTTGCACTCCTCCTTCTATAGGCTGTCGAAGTCCCAAAATAGGTCAAAATTGACCAAGGATCTCCCAAAACTTGGTCAAGGGCCAACAAGACCTAACCTCCCTAACCCCTCATGTAGATAGAATTATATATTTTCCATGTAATAAATGTTGATATTAATAAGGCCTAGTAATAAGGAAGAATAAGTCAAATGTAAGAAGACCTAATAGAATATTTCGCTTATAGAAATATCTACCTCTAGATTTTTCTTTTGGTAGATGGATTTAGTATAAATAGGAGTCGAGGGCATGAGAAGTTTTTGTCTTGAGAATTATTGTAATAGATCACTACTCTGTTAGAGATTTCCCCCATTAAGAGGCAAGTGAACATTGTTTCCCATCAATAAAGGTATTATTTTGGTATTGTGGTTTCATATATTGTGTTGTTCCACTATTATTCTCTACAATATTTCTATTTTCATCTATTATAATAGATCTAGTACCTTACAAGTGGTATCAGATCACTTCCCTTGGCAAGAAATTGTGGGTTAATTGTTTTAAGGGTAGAGACATATTCTGACATCTTAAAACTACATTGATATGTAGTTCAAAACATAAATCCGTGGTCGAGGAAGCATGCATGCAGGAAATACGAAAGGTACTCAAGCTAAAAATGTTGGACACCCTTGTAACCCTTGTTGTTACCCCTCTGAGTGGTAGCGCATCCGAAAAACACCTATATATAGGTTGGCCTAGGTATCCTGAAACCATTCATTGATCAACCAGTTGGTTTCCTGACCGATATAGTGCCACCGAGAATAACACTCGAGAAGATACTTTCTGGTACTTGGGTAATTGGGCAGTATGGCTAAGGGTGCGGTATAGCCTCCTTAGTTGGTTCCTTGAGATATTGGGTCGAGTACTACTGTTTGACCCTGCACGTATATCATAGAGCTATAGCAGAGGGAAAACCCTTTTTTGTAGAAACCCTCAACACCCTAACTCTTGGCATGGAAATAGAACAATGAAGGAACAAATAAAATATATTATCATGTAACCTTGCCTCCTACATTCGGGTTGTGAAATTACTACACATTTCTTCTTGTTAAGAATTTGGACATTTCTCCACTGCAGTATTATACAGATCAAAGTATAACTCTGCAAGAGTAAAAACAACATATGGAGCCTTCCCACACCCTTATTTGGTACCTACCCCATTGTATTCCCCTCTTCGCATCGATCATCGTGATACTTGTTACCCGTAACCCCGTTTCTATGTGGTCCCAATCACCCCTTTCATGTTCCCCCTTTCACCATGGCCCACACACATAGCCAAGAACTTGAATCATGCCTCAATAACTTGTCATTTGATTTCTCTGAGACACAACAGGTAGTGCAAAAAATCAATGCCAATGTTACCACCATCAATGCCAAAATGCATTCCACCATAGACACCAAAATGGAAACCGTGAAATAGGACTTGTCTTCCCAAATGGCAAGCCAACTTGAATCCTTCGTTGCCCAGCTCTACGCCAAGATGAATATTATTGGAGACCTTACCTCATTTGAACAACATTTGCACCATGAAGGTGAGACTTCCTCCAATTCCCACAGTTTTCCATCGCATCACTTTCATCATGATCTACGCCTTCCTCGAGTGGATGTGAACAAAATTGATGGCTCATATCCCACAGGTTGGGTCACCCAAATGTAACATTACTTCTCTTTTCATGGCATTGCCAATGAGCTAGAAAAAATCCATTGCGATGTTCTCCATTTGGATCATGAACATTGGAAATGGTGGAAATGGTGTGAAAAGGCACACGAAGGCTATGTGGCTTGGACACAGTTTATTGCATATCTCTATGACTGCTTTGACACCGACACCCATCATTTAGGTCATTTGACCAAGTTGAAAAAAATTGGCCCAGTGGAAGAGTTTATAGCTACCTTTGAGAAATTATCTTTCAAAACAGAAGGCATGACATATTCTTTTTTCAGGGAATGATTTATCAGCAGCCTCAAGGATGCAATATGTTCCCATATCATCATGGTTCTCCCCCAAACTTATTTGGAAGCTACAAAATGGGCCAAGGAATAAAAACAAGTATTTGCCTCCCAAACTAGAAAAACACCCTTTATTCCTCACCCTAACCACCCCCTTCACACCCCTCCTACCACTCCCCTCAAGATCCATAAATTTACTCAGGCTAAAATGGATGAACACCAACTTAAGGGTCTTTGTTATAATTGTAATGATGAGTATTTTCTGGGGCACAAGTGTAAGGAACATAATATTTTTATAGCTATGCCTGAGGATGTTTTTGAAGAAGAGTCAAATTTTTCTCATGTACCAGAGCTACCCCCACCAGATGATCTCCCTCCACCCTTTGATCCATCAACAGTTGAACCACACATTTCTCTCAATGCACTCACATGTTTCTCTACTCCCCAAACCCTCAAAGTAATTGGCTACATTAAGAACCAAAAAGTCATCATTTTAGTTGACAATGGAAACACCCATAATTTTATTCATCGTTGCATTTCCCAAGAATTCAATTTCTATATCCATCTAGTTAATAATTTCCAAATCATGATTTCCAATGGAGGTTCCATGAAATGTGGAGGGTGTTGTGAAAATGTGTGCCTCCAAATTGGTCAATATCACCTGAAATCTCATATTTTTTCTATTGACATGGGTAGTTGTGACATTTTACTTGGTGTATAATGGTTACACACTCTTATCCCTATCACCATGGATTTATATAAATTAACCATGCAATCCCATCAAGAGGGACAACAACACTAGTTCCAAGGCATCATAGAAGGGTCACCAGAGATCATCATCTCCCACCGAATGGAAAATCTCCTTAGAAAAGTTCATTTTGGAATTATTTCCCAACTTCATGCCATTCAGGTGGTTGAGACACCCTATGTACATCTCGACCTTCAATCTATCCTCTCCCAACACCAAGTTGTGTTTCAAACCCTGCAGGGACTCCCACATTATCGTGGTGTCCGTGATCATTCCATTCCTCTTGTTCTAGAAAGTCTTCCTCCAAATGTTCTCCCTTATTGTCATCCCTTCACATAGAAGAATGAAATTGAGAAGATTGTTCAAGAATTGCTAGAAGTCGGTGTCATATGTCCCAGTACTAGTCCCTATTCTTCTCCAATATTCATGGTACTCAAGAAACAAGGTACTTGGCACATGTGTCTTGGTTTTCGAGCTCTCAACAAAATCACTATCAAAGAAAAAGTTCCCATTATTGTCATTGATGAACTTTTGGATGAATTAAGTGGTCCTCGGTATTTAACCAAACTTAATCTTCACTCTGGCTACAACCAGATTTGTATGAAAGAATAATAGATTCCCAAGATTGCATTCAGAACTCATGAGGGTCACTATGAGTTCTTGGTTATTCCATTTGGTCTCTATAATGCTCCCTCCACTTTTCAAAGTCTCATGAATCATGTCTTCCATCCTTTCCTCCATCATGTTTTCTTGGTTTTCTTTGATGATATTCTCATCTATAGCAAAACTTAGCAAGCACATCTCTCCCATGTGGATAAAGTCCTCGAGCTAGTGTCTCATCACAAAATTTTACTTAAGCAGTCTAAATGTGCTTGTGGAGCCTCTTAACTTGAGTACATGGGACATATTTTTGGAATGGATGGTGTCCAGGTATATCCAAAGAAAATTGAATCTATGTAGGATTAGTCGCGCCCAAAAAATCTTAGAAGACTATGTGGATTCCTGTGTTTAACGGACTATTATCACAAGCTTTTTAAGAATTATGGAAAAAATATAGCTCCTCTCATAACGCTACTTAAAAATAATGCTTTCATTTGGACTCTAGTAGTTGACCATACCTTCAAAGCCGTGAAAGCGACTATGTGCACTACTCTGGTTATGAGTCTCCCTCACTTCAACAAGACCTTTGTATCAGAATGCAATGCCTCGAGGAAAGGCATTGGGGATATTCTCATGGAATATGGCAAACCTTTGGCTTTGACCACCAAACAATTGTCAACCGCCATTTGGTCCAGTCAACCAATGAAAAGGAAATGTTGGCTATTCTTCATGATGTGGATCTTTGGCATCCTTATCTCTCGGGGAAACGATTCCAAATAAAAATTAATCATCAAAGCCTCAAGTATTATTTGGAACAAGGAATTTCTTCCTTGGAGAAACAAAAATGGGTATCCAAGTTGTTTGGATATGATTACGATATCATATACAAAAAAGGAAAATAAAATGTGGTGGTTGATGCCCTTTCCAGGAAATTTGAGGAAGATGTGTCTCTTTTTTAACTCTCATTCATTTTCACATATTAGCTTCAGGCGGTTCTCCAGGAATGGTTGCAAGACCCCAAACTTTCAAGACTGAGCCAAACATTGCAGTATGATCTACAAGATTCTCTAGGGTACTCTTGGCACCATGATGATATTCGTTATAAAGGTCTCTTGTATTTAAGAAAACAATCAAACCTTAAATCCACTGTGCTCTATGAATTTTATTCTTCACCTACAACTGGGCATTCTGTTTTTACCAAAACCTATGAAAAAGTTAAACGTTCTATTCTCTGGGATGCTATCAAACAATACATTCACACCTTTGTGGTTGAATGTGATACCTATCAACAAAATAAGGGAGAGACAGTCAAATCCCTAGGCACACTCCAACCACTTTCGATCCAACCTACTATGTGGACATATATTTGTATGGACTTCATTGTTGGCATACCTAAATCAGGAAATAAATCATTCATCATGGTAGCAGTGGATCATCTTTCCAAATATGATCATTTATGTGCTCCTCAACACCTATTCACTACCCCCACTGTAGATCATTTGTTTATGGATAATATCTTCAAACTCCATGGCATGACTCATTCTATTGTGTCTGACCATGATCCCACTTTCACTAGCACTTTCTAGCAATAATTGTTCCAACTTTAGGGAACCCAATTACACCTCAACACAACATATCATCCTCATACTGATGGCCAAACTAAAGTAGTCAACAAGTGTTTGGAAATATATTTGAGGTATTTTGTATCTGATAAACAAAATTAGTGGTTTCAGTGGTTACCCCTCACTTAATGGTGGTACAACACTTCTTACCACACCGCAACTCGCATGACTCCCTTTGAAGTAGTTTATAGACAACCACCACCTTTAGTTGTATCATACATGCTATATGTCTCCAAGGTTCACCAGGTGGATCAAACTCTTACAATATGCATGACCACCCTCTCTACTCTCAAAGAAAATTTGGTCATGGGTTAGAATTGCATGAGACAATAAGCATATAGGGGTTGTTCTGAATGTGAATTTGCTAAAGGGGACTGGGTGTTTCTTCATCTACAACCTTATAAAAAAACTTCACTCAAATCCCAACATTGTACTCTCCTCCAAATTCTATGGTATGTATCGTATTCTCAAGAGAGTGGGGTCAATGTCCTACCAGTTAGAGTTTCCCAATCATTCTAAGCTCCACCCTGTTTTTCATGTTTATTGCTTAAATAAAGTGATCGGAACTAAGTTCCATACTCGGAACATTCTAACTGAGTTGGATGAAGAAGGTTCCATTTGGTTACATCCACAAGCATTCATGGACCAGTGCGAGCATCGTCTCTACCAACGCACTATTAAGGAATTTATAGTTCATTGGAATGACACACAACCAAAAGATGTCACCTGCGATTCGCCCACCATTATGTAGCAATTTCCCCATCTCAATCCTTGAAGAAAAGGTTTTTTTTAAGGGGGAGGGAATGTTAGGGACCTAAGATCCCTAACCCCTCACATATATAGAATAATATATTTCCCATGTAATAAAGGTTGATATTAATAAGGCCTAATAATAAGGAAGAAAAAATCAAATGTAAGAATACCTAATAGAAGCTTTTGCTTCTATAAAGTTCTTCTTATAGATTGTTCCTTTGGTAGATGGGTTTAGTATAAATAGGAGTCAAGGGCATGGTAAATTATTTTCTTGAGAATTATTTTAATATACCACTGCTCTGTTTGAGGTTTCCCCCTCGAAGAGGCAAGTGAATAGTGTTTCCTATCAAGAAAGGTATTATTTTTGGTCTTGTGGTTTCATATATTGTGTTGTTCCGTTGTTATTCTCTGCATTTTTTTTTTCTGCTATTATAATATATCTGGTACCTTACAAATATATTTCTAGAAGCAAACACTTCTCTTAGGTCTTCTTACATTGACTTGTTCACATTTATTAAATTGGCCTTAATAACTAATTTCGACCTTTATTACATGGAAAATATATTATTCTACCTACATAAGAGGTTAGAGAGGTTAGGTCCCTAACATGCCCTACCCCTTGAAGAATGGTGTTTTCCTCAAGGCTTGAGATGAGGAAATTGTTGGAGAATGGTGGTCAGCTCCCAGGTGGCACCTTCTAGATTTCTATATTTCCACTCAACTAACACTTCCTTGATAGTGCGCTAATGGAGACGATTCTCTCCCTGGTCCAAGATTGTTTGTGGCTGCAACCAAATGGAACCTTCTTCATCCAACTTAGGGAGACTTGTTATATAAAAAAATTCCAGACTTCGTGCATCTTTCTTTGATGGCCTTCAATTTCCCTATGTAGACTTTAATTCCCCTTTTTCTCACTCCAGAGTAAAAAATACATATTTTTGTCTATATATGTGACCTATATTTAGACAACTCATGTATACACAGGTTTCACCATTACAACCCACCTACATAGGGATTGATGCTCAAAAATTAAAAAATATGTTAGGTTTCCATGACATGTCACAAGATCCATGATCCTTGACCTTCCATATACTGGAAACGCTCTAAATCGACCCTTCAATTCAATTTGGAGGCTATAAAATGAGTTGTATACAAGCCTTGAGGACAATTCATCATTGAGAGAAAAGACACTCTGGAGAATTTCACCTCATAATTGAGTCTGCATCCCTTTCCTTGAAAGTATGAACTTCTTGTGTTCATCCACCAAGCTATTCCTATCTTGAGATGGAGAACTTCATTGACTCCTACTACTTGTGAGATTGCCTTTATGGAGGATTGAAGTGGTGGAGGCCCAGTTGGAGGGACTTAGTTTCTCCGTTCTGTTATGTGCCATTACAAAATTTTGTCACCTATGTACTTATGTTGATTACATTAATAGAAATATTATTTTCTCGTCCAATTGATATATTGCAAATATTTGTTTTACTTTTCGTGGGTGCATTTTTTATGTATGTTGATGGATTATGCTAATTTATATGCTAACATTATATATCATTTCCACATGCTTGCATATATTGGTTTTTGAGGACAAGTTGCAAGTATAAATCTTTGGGTTGTGTGCTCAACGATGGTCTTCTTCGGACGTCTAAACGAGGTAGGATTATAGCCTTATCTTGCTAGAATTTTTATTTATATAGCATACTTGAGAATAGAGTTTATTTTTGGGTGTCATTCCATCTGTTGTGGTTTTCCCCTAGACATAGAGAGATTTTCCTCATAAAAAGACTGGTTTGAATTTGGCACTTAGCTACAAGCACTTTCTTTAAGCATGAGACATGAAAAACATCATAGAGCTTGGAATGATTGGGAAGATTTAAATGGTAGGCCACATACCCCACTTGATTGAGAATTTTTCAAGCATCATACCCTTGGCGTGATTTTTTTTCCATTTCCACCATTTCCATCTTTCAAGATCGAGAGGGAGTATTGATTTTTTTAGCTTCAAGAAGGTATTCTCACATGGCCCTAGATGTTGGGCATGTGGGAATCATCATGGGCACCACATCACACTTTCAGTTTGGAGAAAATCTCCTTGTATTTGTGTGGGGGAATTCATGGGTTTGATGATGGGCTTTGTGGGCTTGTGTTGGGGCTTCACACCCACAAGGAAAGCCTAATTTGATGTTGACTTGTGGACGAGATTCTATGGTGATCCCTAAGGATTGTATATATAAGAGAGAATTGATTGTGACATAATAATCACATGGAAGAATGGAGTTAGCATAAAGTGATTATACACTTGTGTTGGGAGACTTGGTGATCTCAACAAAGGGAAAGTTTGTAAGGTGGAAAATCTAGCCCTGAAGAGAGAAGCAAAGAAGGTCGCACATGTGGAGCGATTTTTTCATACTATACACAATTTGTAGGAGGGAAACATGTGTATATATTCAGGTTACAGAAGGACAAATCACATATACAATATACGTGAGTAGCAGTGGAGCAAACAATGTGTATACACGGGTTTCCAGTAAGGTGAATCACATATATATTTTTCTGGATAGGTACAGATCCATACAAGTTGATAGGTGACATCAATAGGCCATACAGGTGGTCTACAACAGATTTGTGGGCAGTGGGCAGAGGATATTTCCAAAATATTGTTTAGGTTTTGTTTTCTAATTTATATGGTTATTGGAGGGAAAGTTTGTCCTCATATTTGGTGACATTGTATTGGCTGAGAGGACTAGTTTTGTCCTTAGTCTTGGTGACATTGAGAGGACTAGTTTTGTCCTTGGATTTGAAGGATTGAATAAAGTTACAGAAACGTATTACTGAGTCTATTTTGTATTGATGATTCAGATATGATATTGTTGTTTTCGTTGCATATGTTTTCAGTCAATAATTGAAGTGAAAAGTTGTTCAATGATAGTTAGATCACTAAGAAGCAATTTTGAGATATGAAATTGGTCACATAGAGTTGCATGTGAAAATTTAAAACACACACAAACAAACAAAGAATCCCAAGTGGTTTGATCCAATGGTGAGTAGCAAGACATTTCTCACCATTGGGTAAGGTTCAATTCCCTTTAGGGATTTCTTGGATACTATTAAAAGAAAGGAACATGACACTGTGGATGAATTTAATATCAAATTTGATAAAATCATTCAAGACATCCCTTAGAATCATCAACCTAACCCAACCTCCATATTGTTGTATTACCTTAACTCTTTCCAAGGCCAATTCAATGTCTTTCTAAATGAAGTCAATCCCAATGATATGATGGAAGATAAGAAGAAAGATAAGAGTTTGGAAGAAAATTGGACTCTATTGTGAAATCCAGATATCTTAATTCCTCCTAGAGTCAAAGATAATCCTAAGCCTAAATTTTTCCATTCTACCAAGCCCTCTCCTGATCCTTTCATTGCCATCTTAGAGGGAATTAAAAGTTTAGAAATGAATTTCACGCAGACGACGATTACTTTTTAGAATAGATTGGTTCGTATTGAGAGACATCAATATTAGAACCAGTTTCCTCCTAGAAATGGGTATTGGGGCCCTTCTCCAAGTTAAAGACCTCCCGCAACATTGGATCCAACCAATATGATTGAACAAAAAATGCCTTACTATTATCAATCTTGTGATGGTTTTCAAGTAGTTTATTTGCATAAATTTTGTAACATTTACTTATCAACCGAAGTTCATAAGATTATAAGGTTCAGACACTGTATGTGCAGAACTAGTCTTATTGTCACTCGAAACCTTATGAAATGGTAAATATAATGCAAACTAAAGAAGTGATTTTGCATAGTTAATTCAAAAACAAAGTTTATCTATGGACCATTTACTTATGTTGATCTTCAATGATAAAAAAAAATAGGTTATATATTTATACTGGTAGATGTATCTATAAAACATACTTCATTGGACCAGATAGGTTTGAAATCCAAAACGCCACTTTTTCTTGTGAATCAATAGACTAATATAAAAGCAAAACACTCATTCAAGATGCTTGCAAGAAACTATTAATCTCAGTAAAACCATTGCAAGTACGCCTTCATAATTCAAATATAATTTAATGCATCTATGAGTGTAGAAACACAGGTTATGAGGTCGATTAAACTTATGTAATTGAATTAATTTGATAACAATACCCTTAACAATTGATATGACTGCAATTGGTAAGAAGTCATTCCTGTAGGTGATGATTGTAGATGAAATTCATTAACTGTAACTTAAATTTGTTGTAAGATAACAAAGTATTACAGGAAATTAATAGTTATTATAGGAAATAAATACAATTACAGGAAAAGGAAGAACTATAGAAAACATATAGAATTAAAGAATACAACACATACCAGAGGTAGGGGGCCCTCCTAACCTGGAATATGTTGTAAGAGTTGCTCAGAACACTAAAATCATATTAACACAATGAATGGAACATAATATTCTTGTATTCAATATCTAAAATAACAATTCCATAGGTTACAATATGTTCCTCCAATATAAATCCAATCTCCTAACATATATTACTATCCAAATACAATTTTATATCTCTATTTTTATTGATTTTACATGAAACACGGATAATTATTAGAAACATAACTCTTTATTCAATTACTGCATTGCTTAGATTCACATTCTCGTTTCAGAACAGGGGATAGGAGATCCATGAGGTATCCTATTCCACACCCTTGATTATTTATGTGATGAAGGTTGTCTAGCTTCCTCCAGCCATGAATCCTAGATTTTAGGAGTGAAATTGTGGATCTTCAAAATCTAGCCTGCATATTCCTCTTTCTAGCTACTGCATTGACCATGCATTCACTAAAGGGTAATGATCATCTTGAGGAAGATTCTATATTTATTTCACCATCTCATGAAGCTCAAGAATAATATCCAAGTGGTTGATATCAATTTGCTTAAGTGTAGCTATCCAAACCTTGGACGAATTACGAGAAATAATTTTGGTAATAATACCTGAAATTTTGACAATTAGATGAGTAAATGACCCTTAATAACATTTTACAAATAAAAATCAGGAATTTGAGATTAAAAACAATTTATTACCTTTAATATGCTTGTTATTCCATTAATCTTGGGGAAGTTGGCGAAAGGGAGGATTTTAATGAAAAAATAGAAGGAAAATATGCTTGATTGGAAGGGGTGAAAAGTGTCAAAATTGAGACCCAATATCTCCCCTACATAAAGGGTATTTCATGTCCCCTATGCAGTTACTTTTACACAATCATATATAATGCTACTCCCCTATGCAGTTACTTTTAAGCAATCATATATAATGCTACTCAAAAATTGATCAAAACTATTTAGACTACTTCCTCAAGAATTTCCTATTGCATGAATGAGGATATTCAAATTAGATGATGAAGGAACTTCTCCCCTTGATTTATGCTTCTTGATTTGATTTTTAACCTTATGTAATGATTCCTTTTTTTCTGGTTCTAGTCATACCCATTCCTTACACATTTCCTTAGAAATTTATGCTTATTCTTTAATTGCTAATGTTTTCCCCTCATTTTGGCACTTTGTTTCTTAAGAAATACATTCTCTACTTTTATTCTTCTATTTATAACTTCCAATGGTTCTTTTCAATTCAGTGATTTTCTTTCTCTTTTTCAATAATTTCGAAGTAAAACATGAGATATTTGGAGGTTACTTGAGTTTCATATATCTAAGGTTCTTCAAAAATCTATTGTTCAAAATCAACCTCTTTTCTTAGTGTAGGATAAATAATTGAAACTCCTAATTATATGATTCTTGGGTAACTTGGAAGACTGAAACTATGTCTACTTGTTCTCTAGGACTCGATGCTAGTTCCTCTTGTATTTCCTTGTATTTTATGGTCATCCCTGTAGTGACTCTGCATTTAGCTAGTGGGATTCCTTTAGAACTTGACCCTTTGTATATTTTTGGTGGCTTCAAATATATTATATCTACATGTGAATCTGATCCCTCATCTTGTTTTAATTTTTCATCACAAACCCTCTTGCTTTCCATTAATGGGTATTTCATGGTTTTCATTAATTAGTGTCCCTTCTTGAGGATTTCTAGTAATTGTTGTTCCTTGAAAACCATTTTTTTGGGTAAGTAATCAAATTATATTAATATTTACGATCTGCACAGACTAGAGGATCAAGCAATACACATCTTGAGAGACCATGAAAGTCTCTTGGGATGAAAAGTAAAAAATATCCTGCCCCAATGGGCAAACTAAGCATGAAGTGTCTTGTTTTGTATTATGATTAAGCTATGTATTATGATTAAGATATAACATAGGCATAAGAGTCTAAATTGGCCATAGCTAGGTATTAAACTAGATAAAATATAGGAAAACTACAAAAGCAACATAGAAATTTAAAAAACAAGGAACTCAGGGTCCCTGATTTGATTGGTTGTCGACCATAGCAGAAGAAGCTCCAAATCATGGACCAATAAAATAAATGGCCAAGGCCTGGACCAACAGGAGAAGTGTTGAATCCTTGTATAGCAGTAGGTGGTTAGAAGATTCCTCTATGCTTGCGATCGATCCAAGTCTCAACCTTTATCAAGTATTTTTTATGAGACTCTAACATCTCCATCCTTCTCTTAAGATGGTGAAAATCCTCATTTTTGGGTAGCATGCCAAGTGAGACCATTGTTTTGACACGATAGTATAGTTGTGAAAATCCTCATTTTTGGGTAGCATGCCAAGTGAGACCATTGTTTTGACACGATAATATAATTATAGTGTGTGAAAAACTTGGAGTTCTTGGTTCTGGCGAAACCCAAATACAGAATCACCCCACCGACTTCAAATTCGACCTCAACATCCTCCTTAAACTCATGAGACGGGCGTACTTCATCTTCCAAAGCCGACATGGCCTCTTTTTCTTCCTCAGCCACGAAGTGCTCATAGTGTTTTGCAACATCCAGTGTAACCCTGGCAACCCGATATGGCCCAATTCGATACGGCCCAACACTAGAAGAGCGAGGTTTTCGTCCCCAAAGTACCATCAAGCAGAGAAGAAAAATGGTCGGAGTGACATTCCAACAGTTGAAGAGCTTGCAGTCTCTCGAAACCAAATCCAACAGAGCAGGAGTGGAAAATGTAGAGTTGTGGATATGAACATAAAGGGAAATGAAGTCCTCGGTGACCATACTAACTCTTCCTACCTTCCCATGACAGACCATGATTGTTGATTTCTTACTATAAATCTTTCGTAGGTTTGATTTTGTTTTCTTAATTCTTATACAATGACCAATTTGATTAAGTCATAGTGATAGAGACTTCTTTCAACATTTATAATGTTTTTTTGTATTCTTGCTGCCATTTTTGTGAGGTTTTACAGTGGAAAGAAAGGAATACTTATTTTCTTTGTTTTCTGTAGATGTTGTGAAAGACAAATATGATATAGAAATACAACAATGTAAGTTTCTTTACAAGTTAAGAATTCCTGCAAAAAAAAATGCAACGTATTTCCAGGGATCAATTCAGTAAGCACGTGGAACTCCTTTTCTCCAATCGAGGTTATTTCAATCTTTGTTTAAAAATGGAGTCCATTCATTTCACTTTAACCTCTAATTTTTGAACCACTTCACTCCCTCTTGTTGTAACCCTGCCAATATTTCTAGAGACTCCTCTATGAAATATATCATTATATCTCATATTCGAGTGTTTTATCCATCAAACGTCTCAGTAAATTCCCTTGTTACTGTTAGAAATTAATTAAACAACCAGTCCAGTAGTTGATAGAGATAAGCTTGCAATAAATGCACCGAATGCATCGACTTCAGTAAACTCTTGAAAGAACCAGAAACGTCTAGAAGAATCAATTCCAGCCATTGATCTTGAAACTAATCAACAGTGGAGCTCATCTCATCACTGTATAAATACTCATGCCTCTAATGCAATAGATAAGTTGTTTTGTATATTCTTCATGTCTCTTTGTGTGTGTGAGTTCTCTGATTTGGTATCAGAGCCAAGAGAGTCGTGAGGGCCATATGAGCTGGCGAGGCCTGAGAATTGAGAGCACTGTGAGGTGTGCTGACCTGTGTTAGAGAGCTATGAGGTCTGAGAGTTGTGAAGGCCGTAAGAGCCAAAAGAGTGTTGAGAGTCGTCACTATTATTTGTCATGAGATAGAGGGTCGTGAGATAGAGTTTGCTTCTCCACTGTGCGTTGAGGAGGTTAAGCGAACTGCATACTTGTTAAGTTGAGAAAGAAGCTATGGACGTGTGAAGAAATTATGTGGTGAGCCGTGAAAAAAAAATTAGGCGGTGGTTTGGTATTTCATCTCCTGTTGCATGAAGGAAGATTTCCATAAGGAATTGTTGGCTTGGGGCTGCACACTAATCCGTAGAGGAGTTATATGGTAGTTAAATTCCGCATGGTAAAGGATCCATATGCATATTGTCTTTTTTTATGGCCTAGTTGCTTTGGTTTGATTTGAGTAGAAGTTGAATTTGTCTTTTATGGTTGTGGTAATTTTGGAAGAAGTAAGAACATAAAAGTGGTTGTGGTAATTTTGGATGTCTTAAGAATATAAAAGTAATTTTGTTTTATGGTGGTGGTAATTTTGGTGTTGGATTTACGTGAATGGAAAGTTAATTTTAACATATCATTTATTGAAGAATATAATGGTGGTA
>SNQJ01S0036645.1:0-20759 GCA_010110895.2 Picea sitchensis
TCTGTACATTTCTTTCATTAATAGAAATCGTGTATTACTGTATCTCTGTGTTTATGGTTGCATCTCTGATATATTTCTGTTATATTACTAGATATACACGATATCTCTGTGCATTTCTTTATTATATCTCCGCTCTCATTTCGTGTCGAAAATAATCCGGATCATTAAAACTTACCCTGGATCCTATCCATTTTGACAACGACTCCGCCCACTTCATCCAAGGAAAGTTGCAACAATTAAGGAAGAAGTTAAAAAATTATTTAATGTTGGTTTTATTTATTCCGTACCCCTAGCTGAATGGGTGTTCAACATTGTACCAGTTAACAAAAAGTAGGGCACCATCTGAGTATGTGTTGATTATAGGGATCTCAACAAGGCCTATCCTAAAGACAATTTCCCTACCCCTTTCATCTATCAAAACATCGATGATCGTGTCAAATGTGATGTCTTCTCATTTATGGATGGCTTCTCGAGCTATAATAAAATTGAAATTACTTTGGAGGACCAACACAAAATCACCTTTATCTTCCCATGGGGAACTTTCGCATATCGAAAGTTACCATTTGGTATTCAAAACGTTGGTGCAACATTCTAGCAGGCCATGTCTTATGCCTTTCATGAAATTAAATATATCTTACAATGTTACTTCGATGATCTCCCTGCTTGGTCTCCTAATAGATCCAATTACGTAGATCACCCATGCCAAATCTTCGTACACAATCAATATTACAACATTCGCTTGAGTCCACACAAATGCATGTTTGTTGTGGATTCTGATCATTTACTTGGTTTCATTGTATCCAGGTTTGGGATCAGAGTTGATCCACTTAAAGTCGAGGCAATCATCGACTTTCCCCCTCCCACCTCCATAATCCAACTTCAAAGTTTGCAAGGGAAAGAAAACTTCCTTAGACGCTTCGTTGCCAATTATGCTGAAATCACCAAGGTTTCATGTAGTTATTGAAAAAGGGTGTACCTTTTATTTGGGATGAATAGGCCCAATGATATTTTGATCGTTTGAAGCAGGGTCTTACATCCACACCATTACTCAAACCCCCAAATTGCAATAAATATTTCATCCTATACTTGGAAACTTCCTATACCACCATTGGAATGGTATTATTCCATATTGATGATCAACACAAAGAACATATTATTTATTATCTTAGTAAGGGATTAGCTGGTGTCGAGCTTCGATATCCCTACATTGAGAAGTTGGCACTGGCAGCTGTTTACGCTGTCCAAAATTTTCAGAATTATATTTTTCTCTGAACCACCATTGTTGTCTCTAATGCGAACCCAATGCAATATTTTTTTTCATGCCAGATATTGGGGGGGAGATACTCTAAATGGATTGTCCTATTAAAAGAATTTGATCTTGAATTTTCCACCCCCAAAATCCAAAAAATCCTTAATTTTCGCAGAATTAATGATCGATCTTCCCCGAACCTTTGATGAATATGTGGTACAAGATTCGTTTCCTATCGAATCTCTGTTTCTCATCGACTCATCCGATCCTTGGTATGTAGACATATTGATTTATCTCTAGAACCAACACTTTCATCCCAATCTGTCTAAATATGACCATCGTCGTATATGCCACCAATCCCAAAACTATCTCATCATTGGTGATACCCTTTACTGTCATGGAGTATATATTCTATTACACCGATGTGTCATCCATTTTGAAGCCAAACGAATCCTAAATGACTAGCACTCTGGAGCATGTGGTGGCCATTTGTCTGGGTTAGCCACTGCCCAGAATATTTTAAGCGCGGGATATTTTTGGCCCACAATTTTTAAAGATTGCATTAATATAGTACAAAAATTCCATCCCTTTCAAATATTTTCCAAAAAAATGTGCGCTCACCCCGCTCCTTTATATTCAGTCATTGCAGTTGGCTCGTTCACTAAATGGGGCATCGATTTCACCACCTGTAAACCTCTTTCTGTTGTCGGTCATAATTACATTATTGTGGCCGTTGATTATTTCACAAAGTGGGTAGAAGCCATGCCTACATTTTCTAACGATGCCAAGACTGTCGCCTTATTCATATTCAATCATATCATCGCATGTTTCGGTGTGCCTAAATCCATTGTGACCGACCATGGATCACACTTTTGCAATAACATGATGACACAATTATCTACTCTGTTTCATTTTGACCAAGAACACTCATGTCCCTATTACCCTCAAGCAAATGGTCAAGTTGATTCCATCAATAAGGTACTCAAAACAATGCTCCAGAGAATGATCGGCAAACATAAAACCAATTGTAATTTAATGTTATTCCCAACCTTGTGGGAATATCAGACCTTTTCCAAAACTACCACTGGCTTCACCCTATTCCAACTTGTCTATGGTTTGGAGGTTGTTTTACCCATTGAATGTGAAATATCGTCCCTCAAACTAGTTGTCGAACTGCTTCCTGACACTTTCATCGAAGAAGAATAACTCCTATATTTATCCCTCCTTGATGAGCGATGTCGTGAAGCCATCACAGCCAATGAGTCTCACCAAAATCACATCAAACACCAATACGATAAAAAAATACGCCCTCGAACCTTCTCGGAAGGCGATTTAGTTTTGGTCTACAACCAAGACCGCGACAAGTTAGGCACATGTAAATTCAAACCTTTATGGCATGACCCCTATATAATTACACGAGTTCTTAAAAAAATATCCTATGAGATAGCTGGCTATCAAGGCAACCCATTATCGAAGCCCCGCAATAGGCTCTACTTGAAAAAGTACTATAAATAATCCTTGAGTTATCTAGTGTTTTTTTACCATATGTATTATAGTGTGCTATGGTTGATTTTGTTTTCCCTTTGTGTGACATTCTTTGTCAACCTGCTTATCTTGCTTAATGCTTGAAGTTGTAGATGTCATCATTTCCCTCACCCTATTTTGGATATGCGGATGGAGCTAGTTGCACCTCTTGAAATATCACTTCCGTTGCTTGGGTAATCATTTCCCCCACCGACTACATAGTAATATTTGGGGGCATCTATCTCGGCCATACAACGAACAATGTTGAAAAATACAATGTCGTTATTGAACTTATGACTGAAGCATCTGCTTTGAGCATACACCACTTGATAGTACACCTAGATTCTGAGCTCGTCATTTCACACCTCAACTCGACTTATTCTATTCAACATCCTATCATTTTTCTGAAATATTTAAGGGTACAACTCTTGGAACGATTATTTCATTTTATCTCTTATGAACATATACCAAGACAATTCAATTCTTTACCCGACTCATTAGAAAATTTCGTATTGAATTGGAATCTTCTCCATTAAAAAGCATCACATTCAACATTCATTGTCTAAACCATTATACACATCATCCATCACATATACATAAGCATAAATAACAAAGCCATATGTCCATATATATATAAAAAGTGTGTCCAAAAAACATCCAAAACCAATATAACATAACAAAATTGGGGTATCTTCCCATACATCCACAAAACAAATATTCATCAAAATCCATCAAACTAAAAGGCACTAGTCATCATGAGGAGCCCTATAGTCATTATAGAAAATCACTTCTCTTGTGACATTCTGTAGAAGGCACTTGAACCAGTTCCCTACACCCACTACATTCCTATGCATACGTAGAGGTACATCATCCATGTGTGGCACTGGAATCCCATCAGTCAAGCGCTCGAGATATTCCTCGAGATATTCTAATAGCCTGCATCGACTCCTCTACCATGTTGTTCTCTTCCAACACCTAGCTTCTCACCTCGCCTATACAATGGCGATATGCCCACCAGATGTACTGGTGCACAATCTACACATAAAAAATCATTTGTTATGTTACACACAAAAACATTTATATATAACAAAATCACAAAAACATTAAAATACTATAAATTTATCTTTCTTACCAAAATCATCACTGAACCTTTCCCCCTCAGGGAGAACCATATCAGGATCATCACGATAGTCGACACCATGATACACATAATCATCCACCGTCACTATCTGTTGATCCCACCATCATAATTTTTTTTATCAAACTAAAATTGTGTCCCCCCCCGAGTTGGGACAACATATTTGTCCATTTCTTCATTGTTGAATCCTTGAACCCAACCTCTGGCACTACATCCCATGGACATGATGTCAGCACCTGATCAAAGAGGAAAGATAACAATATGGATCCATATCCAAATTGTTTCTGTCATCCCAACATGCGTTGATCAATTGCTCCTTCATATACGCTAGAACTAATGCACACTAATTGTACACCATGGGAGATAAACTCATCACTACATAATCCACCTGGCTCCTTGGATCCAAGTGAGGAATAATACTCCATGTCACCCATGTAATGGTGAACAAGACAATGTGTAAGGTAAGTTGCATCACCTGACTAATTGGAATATTATTGTTGCTCTTCTGCATCCTAGGGTAACAATAACGCGCCACATAATCATCTACTCGATATGTGCCTCCTCTTTTTCCACCCACCAGAACCATTGTAGTGCCATCATGTTAGGAAGTACATATCTTCCATATCTAATGTCAATATCTAATCTCATACAACAAAAAGTTTCCTTTCTGGATCCCACATATTAACCAAGGTATGTAGCATAGTAGGTTGGACCCACATGTTTTTACACAAGAAAGATTTCAACAACCCACAGTTTCACAAAGCATCCAGAGTGGGAGGATCATCCATAGCAACATTGTCATTCAATTCATGTTCATGTTACCTCCACTCCGGCATTATGCCTACACCTACCAAAGACACCACAAAAATTTATTAGAACCCAATAATCAAAGCAAATTCATAAAAAACTTTACAGAAATGGAAAAAATTCACTCGGTCACACCCCTCTTTGGTGGACAGAGTGACCATTCGCGACCATATTTCTCAGTTGCACCCCTCTTTGGTGGACAGAGCGACTAGTCACGACCATTTTGGTTGGTCACTCCTCGAATTAATCCTGGGAGCGACTGGTCGCTCGTTCCTGCACAACACATAGCAACCAAACTGTTTGGTTGCCTCCTGAGTGGTCGTGCACTCTAAAAAAATTTGTGGCTTGCCACAACCAAAAAAATGATGAAATGAAAAAATAAAACATGGGTTTTTTAAGTTTCTATCTGACCTCTTACCTAGTGAATGAAGGATATAGGATCTGTGGCTCCAAGCTCCACAATAGTCACTCCAAATGTTTGAAATAAAATGGCTCTCCAAGTTTTCACAAAGGTAAATAGTTAAAATGAGGTAAAAACTCTATTTTTTACTCCATATGTGGCTTCATTTTAACCCTTTTCACACTAGAACTAGCTCATTTTCTTCATTTTGTTTGGACATTTATCTTTTTTCTTGCTCTTGGAACCACATTCTAATCTATTTTTTTCCAGGAACACTATCAATATAACCTATGGAACCATTCTACAGAGTCTTCTTTAAGCTCTTTTTAAACTCCTTAAATAAGAAAAGCTCATCGAGTATGCTTTTGTTTTCACACTCGTTTCATGGATTTGAAAAGACATCCACATGGTATACATTTACCCCTTTTTCAGACTAGAAGGAATATTTAAGAAAAAAGACTCATCATGGAGTCTTTAATCTCTTTTCGAACTCATTAAAAAATGAAAATATTGTCGAGCGATCTTGTTGTCTTTCATGCTCGTTAAAGTGAATTAGAAAGCACGTCTTTTGAGTGATAGTTTATCTCTTTTTCGGTTTCATCAGAATATTTACAAAAAAATAACACCCTATCCCTTGTGGTTAGGAGAGTTCTCCTAGGTATCCTTTTATACTTTTTTGGACTATGGGGACTAATTTTATGAAAAAGTTCCTTATGGAGTTTTCTTTATGAACTTTTTAGACTCTCTAAACATGAAAAGGCCATCGAGTTTACCTACCTTAGAATCATTAAAATTTACATAGAAGGACCCACACATGGGAGAGAAACCCTCCTTCCTTGGGTTCGTTAATAATATGTTGATAGACTCATCGCTATATGGGATATATAGGGTATCCGTTATCCTCCTCCAACTCGTAAAACTAGAAGGAGGTACTCACCAATCACGGTGGTGAATTTTTAGAGGGTTTTTCAGTCTTGTTATCTTCATTATCTGGAAGTTATAACCACTTTGAGTTTCCCTGGAACAATGCACATGTTCTATCATCACATACAATAGTCGGGTCATCCATTCTCTCTCATTGACCACCATTCACATCATTGTGTCACGTTCCACTCATCAGTCCATGACCAGTTATTATGGTATTCATCTGACTTAATGATGTCGAGTCAAGCCATTTGTTGTGCATACTTGTTCAAGGGAAGTTTCTTTGCATCGCCACGAGTGTTCGACCTCTACCCATTTTTTCACACTTTGTAGATTGTACTTGGTATCTTGGGTTCCATCATCATCATTAGTGGATTCCCTTGCGTCTTTTAACGATATCCATTAGTGACCGGTAATCAGATAGTTTCTACCATGCTCTACTTCATATCCTTTACTCGCATGTCGTAGATTCATACCATTCGGATGTCAGACGAAGACCTTGGGGAAGATCACATTCTTTTTCGATACTTCTCTTTCCCAAGATGCGATGGAGAATATTCATGAGCACTTCACAGATTGCTCATTTCTTGAGTCATCTCATTGCTTTGTATGATGTGACATAGATCCACATTTGTGTTTGGTCATGGCTATAATTTCACTTGCATCTTTCATGGATCCATCGTTTATTGTATTGTGGTTGTTCCCTAGTCAGTTGCGTCATGCATGGATCCGCAATGTACATATCACAACCATTATCTTGTGTCTTTTACCGAGCATGGATATGCCTGCCTCGGGGATGTTTTCTCTATAGAATTGTCGATGCTCTCTTCCAAGTTTCCTTTTCCCAAAGGTCTGTGACTTTTATTGGTAAAGTATTTCATCCATCAGACACCTCTTTTGACCTCACACTTTAGGGGGGATCTCTTATAGATTTATTAACCCCCTAACTATTGATCCATCATATCCTAAGAGGTCACCTACCCAATTCAACAACTTTCATAACTTTTTCCCTGAGTTTCCAACCCAATTTCCCATTGGTCTCTCTTTTCCTACATTAAGGGTGCAACCAAGAGGGTTGGTATCCATTTCTGGCTTGCCACAGAGTGACCGATCGCTCTGTATATGTGTCTATGGAACGACCGAGCCTAGAAACTCCCATTTTTGGACTTGGTTGCAATGGATGATATCTCCTACTTATTTCTCTGGGTTTATCCTCAAGAAGGATTTCATTATGAGCCAAAGGATGTCATCCTACTAACCATATGGAATTATCCCTAAATCCCTATAAGAACCAATCCATTTCCCATGGGAAGGAGGAGGAAAGAACTAGTAAACTTATGTTGCTATTTTGGCTACCAGATTTGGGCAAGGAACTTGGAAAGAGATTGTTGCATCATCTTCTCCATTTGTAAGTTGTAATTTTGTTTCAGTAATTAATAGAAGGTGTACTGGATGTTTCCTCTATTCAATTGTGTACTTGTTTTCATGTGTTCATTTGGATAAACTTGATAGAATTATGTGTTATAATCTATTAGAATATTTTTCATTGATTTGTATGCACCTACTTTGATCTTGGAAATGATCTTGTTTATTTGTGTGCATATCATTATCTCTTGGAGCAGGAATAATCTTAGCACAAGAAATCAACCAGAAGAGTGCAGGGACAACCTTTGGAAATTGGGTATGCTTCCTCACTAGACAGACTCCTAGTTGTATTTTGCATATAGATCAGATCTTGAAACTCCCATAGATTACATCTCTATCTCTGTCTTAGGTATAAGAAGAACCTAAGGGAGATCAGCTCCTACAGGGCTCAAAATCCCTACAACATTGGGTCAAAAACCATTGTGACTTTCCTTAGTTCTCTCATTTTAACCTAGAAGTAGTGAATGCTTTCTCCTTACTTGGTTTCTCCTTTTCTTACTTGGTTTGTTTACTACCCTTTGTCAATTTTTTTTTCTTGCATACAGTTGACTAAACTGGCATAGATTCCTACTGTGTAGTTTAGGTCTTCATTAATGCCCCTTTATACTATTGAGTTTCTTCTTATTGTTGTGTCGACCCTATTGGATATTGTGTTGATGTATATTATGTATGTGCAGGTTTCTCTAGTGAACATTTGTTTTGTTCTGTCAAATTGTGTGGTGAGTTGTGTTATTTTTCTATGGTCAAATTATTTAGTGACCCTTGATCATATTGTTCTATGGTCAATTTATGTTTGTAGGCGCGATCCTTCATCTTCTCATCTATGTTGACTTGGTATTATTGATTCTCTTTCTCCTATGCACTTCCATTCTATTGATTACATGTGGTTATCACCTATTGTATTATTGGTATAGGGTGAGGTCATACTCAAACATTATGTGAGGTTGTACCTGATGTTCTTAGTTTGTCCGTCACTTTATTATTATCTTAAGGAATTCATTTTTATTTTTTGTCATGGACTTAGTTGCTTATTTGGCCTTCTATAGTTAGTGCTTCACTAAGTTGACTTAGATCTAATTCTTAATTGTAATATTATTTTTTAGGGATTAAATTAATATCACTTGCTTCCTTTCAATGGTGTCTGCATAATCTTTCCCTACATTGGAATATAACACCTACTTTATTTTCTATATCTATTCCCTAGTCATATTCCCCTTTCCATATTCCTATGTCATCCGTAAATGTTTTTCTACTTGTTCTAACTTCTTCTTTAGATGAGGTTCTTCAAAATCAACCTCATCTATCTCTTAAATGAGGACTTCTAGGTCATCCTCAATCAATTGGTTTCTCGAGTTGACCTATACTTTCTTTATATTCTTGGTTGAATTCTTTCCAATTGCTACTTTCTTCACTAAATATTTCATCAAAGTTGTTTCATATGCAATGAACAATGTGGTGAACACTGCAACTTTGTTATCCTCTTCCCATAATCATTTAGGGGTATGATTATCTACCTTGTAATTCCTTTGGCTGCTTATGGAACTAGGTAGATAGTATTTGATTTTATCGACAGTTCTGTAAAATATCATCAATTTTAGATTAAAATTCAAATTCCTTTGGCTCACCCCCAAATATTTGTAAGTACCAAACTCTAATATCATCCAAGTTTAACTAGACATGCTCCATGTGCGTTAATATTCTTATGATGTTCTAAGGAAATCTCCATATGTGGCATGAAAAATTTAGCATCTTCACCCATTCAAAAAACTTATGCTATGGTGTAAGGTCATCTATTTTTCCTTTACATATTGAGCCAAAGCATTGAAAGTTCCACGTGGTTGGCATGCTGGGAAATGTAAAGGTAGCCTCTCCAACTGAGCAAACCTTCAGCATGGAAATACATATTAGGAGTGACATGTATATTATTTCCTTTTCTGTCTCATGGCATTTTTCATAATCAGATTTTAGGATATTTGCAACATGATCTACCCAATTATAGATTGGTCCTACCTCAACTATGTGCTTGATTTCCTCAAGCATACTTAAGACTACATTATATTCCTAAATAGAGCTAGTCAATTAGAGAGTGACTATAATACACGTCCATTTTACTTGATCCTCATTTAATTGATTGATGACCAATGATTTTGAGTTCCTTATGAACTTCTCAATTCACTCTAGGGAGTTGGGTTGTATTAGGAATGATTTCACCCATATGTGGCAACCTCATGATTCGTCGAATCAGTTGTGAGGTGATTTTGACTAGTTCATCTAACCAGATTTTTCCCTTGTGGTACCAATTTGGCAATGAAAATTTTTAGTTCCTCCTCCAACCCATCGAATCCTTCTATCTAATGTGAACTCAATTATAACTAAATATTCAAATTTTCCATCATTTGGGTTTGATCTCTTGTTCTTCTACCAACTACTTCCTACTTCTTGTAATTCTACCAATGTCGGTCCCAACTGATTTTGTCCATTTTCACATGTCTAATTATACTTGTCCTTGCTTTCAATTCTATCATAGGTTGCTTATCAAACCTATTATTCATCCTTGTTTCAAGTGTTCTTGATATGGATGAGGTCGAAATAGTTGGAATCAGATAATTTCAACCTAGTTGGAACTACCCCTCTCATCTTCAATACCATGCTTTCAATTAGGTTAGTGTGAATTTGACTCTGCTATGTTTGACTCCTTTGAATTATCTTATTTTCTATCTCTATCTCTCTAAGAATTATTTTTTGGTTGTTTCTATGCTCCCTTAATCCTTATTTATAATCAATTTCCCAATTTTAATGCACCAATCACTCATGTGGTTGTATAATCGATGGCATGGTTCATTTATGTCACATAGTAACTATTGTCCATGAGGTCGAATTCAACTTTTGGTGTGGCTAGTCAATCTCCCTTCATATTTCTCCTTTTGATCGATTGATCCTCATTGGACTTTCTCCATCCTTTGTTTTCCAACCCATTGTTCATTATCACATCTATTCTTATTTTTTGTTAATGTGTCCAAGTTATTTCAACCCTCGATTGAGATTTTTCCTTGTTCTTTACGATGATTCCTCTTTTCTACGGCAACTTCCTTCCCTTTTCTCCTTTCTTGAAAATATATATAATGTCGATGTCATTCCTATAAACTTATTTCTTTGTTGCACCCTTCATCATTTCACATTTGATCCCAATCAAGTGTCATGATTTTGAGTTTCCTTCTTCTTTTTAGTTTGTAGTGGTTAAGGTTCATATTTTTTTACCTATCTATCAAAAAATATTCGCTTGACTTTCCCTTACCAACCAATTTATGTGTCATCATTTTTTTCAAGAGTTTACTTTCTATGTGACTTGATTTTCAAGAAAACTCCCACCTATTGAAGCCATGAGGGTTTTCACCACTAGAATTATTTATTATCTTTCTAATTTTTTCCAAGAATCTACCCACTATTAAGCTAGTTTTCAGACAAACTCTGGCTCAATGGTGCCACAAGGGGTTTCAACATTGTGATTTTTCCCTTCTTCTTTTTTCATGTTATGGATTGTACCTCTTTTAGTTTGGCACCATTGACTATTTTGTGCAACAACTTCCCTTCGAGTGTCCCAAGTTGTAGTACTCCATTTATCCTTATGTCTTCAATCACACAAGGCCCAAGATGGGCTATCTCTAATTTTCTAAATTGTATTTATATTACGCTATCATATATAAGTACAAGGTATCCAACTTCAATTCCTTTTTCCTCAAATTCTATCATGCTAAGTATTGTGTTGTTGTTTCTATACTTCTTGATGATGAAGACATATTAATATTTCTTCCTCTAATTTATGTGTTTGATGTAGTCGATCTTTTAAAAATTAAGTTGAGTTGAAATCTATCACTTTATCTATCCTGCCAGTATCATCCCTAAAGTGTAATGTGACCACTACTTATTATCCGTAGACTAGTTCAAATTATTTCTACCAAGTTGACTTCTTATAAGTAGTTTTGTATTCCCAAAGAAAAAACACACTTCAACATCCCAATCATCCATTCGACACTACACATTTTGGTGATTCCTTTAGTTAGGGTTTTATTAAATGTCTACATTTCTCCATTTTCTTGTGGGTGATTAGGGGGACTCATTTTCTAGGTGATCGAGAATTCTTTTATTAATACCTTTATAGTGATGTTCACAAAATGGGTCCCCTAATCACTTATCAATGTAAGTGGACAACCATATATGGTGATGATGGTTCTCCATCTACCCACTTTGTAAGGTATTGTATTGTTGTTATAATATACTTGAATCTTATCATTTTCACTCTTTTTGGGAAAGACTCCACAAAGTCGATAGCCCAAATATCAAAGGGGGGAGCTTGGATTGATAGAATACAAAGTCATCTCATATTTCTTCAATGGTTGACCCAGGCTTTGGAATTTGTCAATTTGTCATACTTATTCACTTTCCCTATGCAATCCTTATTTAAAGTGGACCACCATAATCCAACTTGTAAATTTTTTATGGTTGTAGTATCTACATGGAAAAGACCACCTATAGGAACAACATGTGATTCCTCAGTTATGATTTCTATCTCATGTTCTAACACTCATATCCTAAGAACATCATCTAGTTCAATATTATATAAAAAACCATTTAACAAAGTGTAAGGTGCAGATTTCATAGCAAGTACTTTATTTTTCTTCTCTGGTAAATCATGGGGGGGATTTCCTCCTTGTAAAAATTGGACAATTTTTGCAAGTTATTTAGGGGCATATTCAACTTTCAAAAAGTGGGAATATGGAAGGTTATCATATATAACTATGGGATATTCTCTTGTTTTGACTCTTGATGGATGGTCTAGTCCTACATTTTCTTTACTAGGTTTGACTTCAAATTCAAATTCTCAAATTAATAAAAGTCATTGTGCAAAATATTCCTTGGTGAATTGGCTTCCTAACTAGGTATTTTAGTGCTTGGTGGCATGTATAAAAATTAAATGGGTTAGCCAATATATCATGTCTAAAATTTTGTAGGGAAAATATCATGCCAATCCCTTATTTCTCTATGGCCAATTAGTTCGTTTCAACTAGCATAAGCATTCACATGATTGACTCCTTATTATCCTAGTTTGATCCAGATTTAGGAGCGGAACAAAATGATTACAGACTGAATACAATAAACATAGAGATACGAAGAATAACACAAATATCCAGTGAACAATATCTTCTATTAAATAAATGAAATATGTTGAAGCTATAAAACTGCAGAACTAAAACACTTGCTTGAATGGTGGTAGCTATATCTAAGAAGAGATGTGGCTTCTATGCGCATCCGTATGATAAGAATGATTACAATGAGGCTCCATGGGCCTTTTTGATATTACTCATGAACTCCAAAACCCTAGACATCCAAAAACTTAACCCTAGAAGGTGAAACGCTAAAAGTCACGTGGGCCCCTATGGGTAAGTTGGTACCTCAACTTATCGGGGTCGTAAATTTTGCATACGACCTTTGTTTTAGGTGTGTGATAGCCCGTTGGAAATTTATTTTAGAGAAATACACATTTCACCGTCAAAATCTAACTTTGTCTACAATTTTACTGTGGCGAGACAAAAAAACAATGTTTAGGGTCCCAAAACAACCCTGGAAGTACAACAAGATGTGCTAACATGAAAAAATACAATATAAGCCAGTTGGATTAGGCGAGAGGCCACCAGTATCCATATGGAGGATGTGTAGGTACTCAGACAACCCCATAAGTGTAGAACCCACAATTAAAAAAAAGTACAAAAGACTGTGCTGAAAAAAAAAATGGACAAGAGGAGCAAGTTGGAATAGGTGGGTGGCCACCAATATCCACCTGGATCAATCCTCCCCCCTTAGGAAGCAATGGTATCCATTGCATTGAGTTCCTCCATTAGGTGAGGAAACTTCTGCTGGATTTGGCCCCAGGTGAGCTACTTTCCTTGGTGTAGGAGTTTCCCTTCCTTGACAACCCGATAAAGATGGATCCTCTGCTGGTGAGTTCCCTTGACCCGTGTGTCCACTATATGATTAGTGGATGCTTGTTCCATGAATTCATGGTTGAGCTCTATTGGTTTCGGTTGTTATGCGATCTCTGAGGTGTCCAATAATGGTGGAAAATATGGTTGAAGGAGGTCCACATTGAACACTAGATGCAAGCCAAGGAAGGGTGGAGTGTTGAGCTCAAAAGCATTTCTACCCACAACCTTGGTGATAGTGTAAGGACCATAGAGAAGTGGTAGAAGCTTCCTATGGGGCCCCATGAGAGACTCCTTCTGCAAATGTAACCAAACTTTTTCGCCAACCTAAAACTGGTGTGGTACCCTGTGTTGATCATGGTGTTTCTTGTACTTAGCATTGGATTTCTACAAAATCTCATGGACTTGTTGGTGGATGTGTTGAATTCGCTCAATGAATCTGGTGGCTTTGTCGGTCTCAGACTAAACATGGGAAGAGTATGTCTGTGTGGTGGAAAGAGGTAGTGCAACATCCATGGGACCCAAGGTTTGGAATCCCAACCCCACCTGAAATGTGCTATGGTTGATGGAGCTATGGAGAGACCTGTTTTAACTGTGTTGAACAAAGGGGAGACTCTCATCCCATGTACGTGGATGATTAGAGTTGTACATGCGCAGGATGTGCACAATCATCCGATTGACAACCTCTATTTGGTCGTCTGTTTGGGGGTGGAAATAAGTGGATTTAGTGAGCTTGGTGTCCAACAATGACCAAAGACTCGACCAAAATGTGTTGACGAACCTGTTGTCCTGGTCGGAGATGATGGTATGTGGTATCCAAAAATGGACCCACACTCGTTCAAAGAAGAGCTTGGTAGTATATTCTGCTGTGACATTCTTCTTGTAGGCTGTGAGGATGGACATCTTTGAAAACTGATCAACGACCATAAATACACAGTCATTTCCTTGCTTGGTGGACAGAAGGCCAGACATGTAATCCATTGAGACTGATTCCTAAGGCTTATCGGGAGTAGGAAGAGGGGAGTATAATCCTTTCTTCTTGATGTATGGCTTGGAAATGACACAGGTAGTGCAAAATCTGATATACTTTCTGACGTCCTGTCAAACTTTTGGCCAATAAAAATATTTCTGAAGGAATGGACACAATTTTCTCCATGCTAAGATGTCCTATCATCTGAATATAGTGGGCTTCCCAGATCATATTTGCACGCTCGCTTGTAGGAACATAGAGATGGCCCATATGGCATAATAGTTTTTCCTGAATGTGAAAAGCAGTGACATTTGCGCTTGCACCCAAGAGTTGATAGGTGGTGGCGAATTATGAATCATGCTGATAAAGTTGGGGCCACTTAGATGCCTCATGTCCACAATAATGGAGCATAGTTGTGAGTGAAGCCACAGGAGGTCGACTGAGGAAGTCAGCGACAAAATTTGAGATCCTTGTCTTATACTTGATGTTGATATGGAATTGCTGCAGGTAGGTGGACCACTTCTGATGGCGATCATTTTTCAATTTCCCATGTATCTGTATGAACTGTAGAGGCTTGTGATCAGTGTGGATGATCGTCTCCTTTCCAAGAATGTAATGTTTCCATTAACGATAGGCTTGTACAATGGAATACATTTCCTTGTCATAGTTGGGGTATTCACGAACCGTATCTGAGAGTGTCTCACTATGATATGCCACCAGATGTTCGTGTTGAGTGATAATTGTGCTTACAACATAGTCAGATGCATCAATATCAATCTCGAACGATTGTTGCAGATCGGGAAAGGAGAGTATTGGAGTTGAGCACAAGTGATGCTTCAGATCATCGAATGCTCGTTGTCATTCCTTCCCTCACACAAACGTTTCCCTGCCACCGCCCTTGGTCACCTAGCCGAGGGCCCATGCAATATGGGAGAATACCAACATGAACCGTTGGTAGAAGTTGGCCATTCCGAAGAAGCTCTGAAGATCAGTTAGTGTGGTCGAGGCTGGCCAATAAAAGATGAATTGGATATTAGTTGGATCAACATGTACCCCATGCCCATCAACAATCTATCCCAATTATTGGACCCTTTTCATGCCAAAAGAGCATTTTTCCAAGTTGGCATATAGCTTTTGTTGCCGCAGAGTTCTCAAAACTTGTTGAATATGTCACATGTGCTCCTCCCAAGTTCTGTTGAAGATGAGGATATCATCCAAATATACCACCATAAAGGAGTTGGTGAAGGGTCACAATACATCATCCATCAACCTCATGAAATTGGTTGGTGCATTTGTTAAGCCAAAGGGAATGACCAACCATTCGAAGAGACCTTATTTAGATTTGAAGGTTGTCTTCCATACATTAGTTGGTTCGATGGGAAGCTGGTGGTAGCTATATTTTAGGTCAATCTTGCTAAAGAACTTTTCCCCCTTGAGTTGTTCAAGAAGGTCATAAATCCTGGGAATTGGGTATCGGTTCCTGACTATGATTTTTTTTAAGGATCTGTAATCAATGCAGAGTCACCAAGTCCCATCCTACTTCTGCACCAGTATAATCAGGCTTCTGCAAGGGGATGATTTGGGTCTGATGTGCCCCTTTTGAAGAATCTCTTGGATATGACGCCTAATTTCGTCATTTTCCATCAGTGAGGGATGATAGACTGGTCCATTAGGTAGAGGTGCACCGGGGGTCAGATCAATTGGATGCTTCACTTGGTAGTGCGTCAGTACCCCGGTGGGTGAGGAGAAGATGTCTCTGTATTATTCCACAATCATGTCCACTTTCTTATGCTGCAAAGAGAGGCTTTGTGTAGAGGCCACAGATGTGGCGGTGACCTTCTTCTTACTGTGAGAATGGATCACAAAGAAGACGAACTTCTCGGTCTGTGAAATGACCTTACTGCATTTCTTAGCAGAGATTAAAGAAATAGTGATAGGCGATGCTACCTCTGGTATCCTGTACAATTGTCTACCCAAACTAATAATAACACTACGGGGTCTAGACTCATACACAACATGATGCTTCCACAAATATGGTTGTACTAAAAGAACATCACAAACTTCAAGGGGAGAAATATCACACAATACCTCATCTTTGAAAGGCTTGATGTTGTAGGGTAGACAAACCTGTTGGCTGACACATAAATCACTTCCTTGGCGAAGCCAATCGATGGTGTAGGGTTGTGGGTGCGGTGTCATTGGCAGTTCCAGCCGCTTGATGACCTCTGTTGAAATCAGGTTCTTCTGACTGACGCTACCAAAAATGAAATGAAGTGGAGCCTCCTTTACCCACATATGCGAATGAAAGAGGCGCTCCCCTTCCTCTGGTTCTTCTGGTTCGCTTGGCCAGATTTTGGTGGTAGCAGCAGTGGAACTGGGTTTAACATCGATAATTTTCTTCCCTCCTTTGGGATTTTATTCGAAATCAAAATCGACCTCTGACTCAGAAGCCTTCATCTAGGCCATGAGTGACTTCTTGGAGCGACATTCTTCATTGTTGTGCCAAGGGATTTTATGGTACTCACACCATTTTCCCATGTCCTTCTTTGTCTTCTCATTTCCCTTCTTGTGTTGCAGCTTGGACTGGTTTTCCTGAGGGAAGCTATCTCGAATTAGTCCCTTTCTATGTGTGTTGGAGTCACCTTTTCCCTACTTCAACTGTGAGCAGTTTACAGATTCAAACTCTCGCCTCTTCTGGTTAAATTATGCTCGATCTTGAAAGCATATATATGAGTCATGCCCAATGAGGCGATGTCCAAAAACTCAATTTTTATTTGAATGTATCTATGAAAACAATCGCGGTATTTGAGCGCCAGATGATGCTTAGAGTCTTTGATACCCAAATTGGTACACAGGGTATGGAAAATATTGGTGAAATATGGTACTGTCTGGTCCCTTTCTTGACGCAAGGTGGTCCATCTAGTATACTGGTCCTCGTAGCTTCCAACATGGTAGTATTTTTATTTAATGGTGTTCTGAAAGGAATCCCATGTAGGGGCCACCACAAATATTGCAGATTCCTCTACGACCCTTTTCTCAGAGTAAGTATCCCACCAGTCCTTAACATGGGGGATGACCTTGAGGAGTGAAAAATAATCTTTTCCCTATTAGAAAAATTGTGGACTGAAAAATACCCTTCGAGTAGATTCAACCATTTATCTATAGCATCCTCATCTATCAGTCCTTCAAATAATGGAATATCAAAATTTACATGTACCTTGAAGGGGGTTGCATGGCCGCTTGATGAATATGCTTCTCCTGTGGGAAGCCATCGAAGGATCTCCGCAAAGTTGTCCATCATTTCGTTCCTTTGTCATGTGAGGAATTCCTCGAGCAACATTTTAATAGGATCTCCTGCTCCATCATATTTATTTTCGTCCCCCATGGGTTTTTTTCGGACTCGGCGCGACCGATCTTACAACGACTCGATTGGTTCGAGTCCCAACTTCTTGTACCCAAATCTTGTCGGGGACATGCATGAAGAAAAATAAATGACGAGAAGATCACTATGATACCACTGGTCCATATTTAGGAGCGGAACGAACTGATTATAGGCTGAATATAATAAACACAAAGATATGAATAATAACATAGATATCTAGTGAACAATATCTTCAATTAAATAAATGAAATAGGCCGAAACTGTAAAAATGCAGCACTGAAACACTTGCTCAAATGGTGGTATATATCTCCGAGAAGAGATGTGGCTGCTACATGCATCCGTCTAAGAAGAATGATTACAATGAGGATCCAGAGGCATTTTGTTTATTACTCACGAATGCCAAAACTCTAGACATCAAAAAACCTAACCCTAGAAGGTGAAACGCAAAAAGTCATGTGGGACCCTATGGGTAAGTTGGTATCTCAACTTCACGGGGTCGTAACGTTTGCATACAACCTCTGTTTTAGGTGTGTGATAACCCACTGGAAATGTCTTTTAGAGAACTACACATTTCATCGTCAAACTTTGACTTTGTCTAAAGTTTGTTTGTGGTGAGCCAAAAAAACAATGTTTAGGGCCCCAAAACAGCCCTGGAAGTACATCAATATGTGCTGACATGAAAACATACAAAATAATCTAGTTGGATTAGGAGAGAGGCCACCAGTATCCACCTAGAGGATATGTAGGGATTCAGACAACCCCAGAAGTGTAGAACCCACAATTACAAATAAGTACAGAAGAACATGCTAAAAAAAAGCGGACAAGAGGAGCCAGTTGGAATAGGTGGGTGGCCACCAATATCCACTTGGTGTTAGGTATTTGTTATATTATTTGCATGTGTGTGTGTGGGCATGTCAGAATCAACAACTACATCTGACGATCCCTCTAATGGTGAAATTCGATATAATGAATATAAGAGAGGTTTTTCCCTGGTTGAGGGTTTTTGGTATAAATCTCTGTGTACTATGTGTATGAGCCATTGATTAAATTTTGTTTTGCTTAAGAATATATATGCATTGCTTAAATTCACAGGTTTAAAACTTACATGTGGTATCAGAGCTATTTTTTGGTTTCAGAGGGACGCATTTGTTGTTGAGGGTTTGGCTCGGTCTTGATAGATCAAGTTTATCTTGGGTCTGTGATAAACCTAGGTTTAGTGGGATATTTTGCAGTGGTTATTCGAGTGTATAAAGAGGAATGGTGAGCTCTTCTAGAATCGAGATAGAGAACTTCAACGGTAAAAATTTGAGTTATGGAAGCTCAATATGGAGGACCTTCTTGTAGACAAATAACAATGGATCATTATGGATCCTGGTACACAACCTACTGGTACGCAACCTACTGGCACATAGACGACTGGTACACAACCTACTAGTACACAAACTACTAGTACACCACCTACTGGTATGCCAAAGGAAGATTGGGAGAAGTTGGACAGAAGAGCAAGGAGTATTATTCGACTCTGCGTGGAATATTCAGTGTTGTTGAATGTCTCGGGAGAATCTACAGCCAAGGAACTGTGGAATAAGTTAGGGAATTTGTATCAATCAAAGTACCTGGTAAACAAGTTGTTTCTTTGAAAGAAGCTGTATCATCTTAAGATGGAAGATGGAGATTCTGTGACAGAACATCTAAATGCCTTTAATACTCTGGTAAGTCAACTTGTCTCTGTTAATATTATGATTGCAGAAGAAGATAAGTGTATTACTTTGTTACGTTCTTTTCCAGACTCTTGGGATAATATGTTTGTAACAATTGGTAGTACCACTCAATCTACATTGAAGTATGAGGATGTAGTTTCATCCTTGTTATCTGAAGAGATGAGGCGGAAAAACATGGATGGTCATAGCACAGATGATTTATTTGTAAGAGGTCGTACCCAAGACATGAATCCTGGTAAGTCTTCGGGGGGGATATCTAAATCTACAAGTAGATATAAGTCTCGAGGAAAATATTTGAGGAAATGCTAGATGTCTAGTAAAACAGGGAATTATAAGAAATATTGTAAGTCTAAGAAGGTTGATAAACCAAAGGGATCTGATAGTACCTCTTCCACAGACACGAAAACCTCCACCGAAGAAGGAGGTGATGTTTACCTGGCATATAAAGGTACACATGCAGACTGTTATGTATGGTTTATCGACTCAGGTGCGTCATACCATATGACTCCTCACAAGGAGTGGTTCTCTGAATATGAAAAATATGATGGTGGTGATGTATTCCTAGGAGATGACTCAAAATCTAGAATCATGGGATGTGGAAGGGTTAAGTTGTTGCTAAAATATGGAAGGATTAGAACTCTCCCTAATATCTGTAAGCAAGTTGGATGATGCAGGAGTAGATATTGTATTGGGAAATGGCACTTTCAAGATGGTACGAGGGGAAATGGTGTTGATGAGGGGAGTTAGGTGTGGAACTCTATATAAGTTGTTGGGAAGCACTTATACTAATGGGTGTAATAGTTCTGTTGTCACTAAGTAGATAGATGAAGGAGAAAAGACCAATATTGTCCCTAAAAATAAGACCATGTTGTGGCATCAAAGACTGGGGCATATTGGAGAAAAGGGCCTTCGAACACAACACGGTAAAGGTATGGTTGAAGGTATGTCTAATTGCACTTTGGATTTTGATTTCTGTGAACATTGCATATATGGTAAACAAAATCGAGTAAGATTCCCATTTGGTGCTACAAGAGCAAAGGGGATCTTAGAGTTGATATACAGTGATGTGTTTGGACCTGTTCTTGTTCCATCCCTAGGTAAATCCGTGTATTATAATTCATTCATAGATTATTTCTCAAGGAACACATGGATTTATTTTCTTAGAAATAAATATGAGGTATTTGATAAATTTAAAGAGTTTAAGGCTCTGGTAGAAAATCAAATAGAGAAGAAAATAAAGG
>SNQJ01S0036645.1:22142-42366 GCA_010110895.2 Picea sitchensis
CATGGAAGTAAACCGGTCAAGGTTCCTATTCCTATAGGTGTAAAGTTATATGCAAATCAATGTCCCAAGACATAAGAAGAAGAAGAAGAGGACATGTCCCATGTTCTGTATGCCAATGCAGTTGGGAGTTTCATGTATGCAATGGTATGTACTAGATTGGACATTGCACATGTAGTGGGATTTTTGAGCAAGTATATGTCAAAACCAGGGAATGAGCATTGGACAACAGTAAAGAGGGTCTTCAGGTATTTGCGTGACACTACTAGTTATGGATTGTGCTACCAAGGAAGACCAGGATTGGACAGAGTGGTGGACATACATGGCTTTGTTGATGCAGACTGAGTTGGAGATCTGGATTGCAGAATATCTACAAGTGGGTATGTGTTTAACCTATTTGGAGGACCAGTCAATTGGATGAGAAAAACATAGGTTGTAGTGTCTCTCTCAACTACAGAAGCTAAATACATGGCAGCCACTCATGCAAGCAAGGAAGAAGTATGGTTACAAAGATTGTGTTCAGGTATTGGGTTGGTACAACAAGTAGTGAGATTAGATTGTGACAGTCAGAGTGCAATCTTCCTGGAAAAGAACCCAGCTTATCATTTGAAGACAAAGCATATTGATGTTCAATATCACTTTGTGAGAGACATGGTTGAGGAAAAGAAAGTGTTGCTGGAAAAGGTTGACACTTTTAAGAATGTTGCAGATTCATTGACAAAGTCTGTGAGCACATAAAATTTCTCCTGGCGTAGAGTAACAATGGGCATTGCTGCCCTGGATTGTTGACTATATAATCCCGTGGACCCCTTGATGCAAAGAAAACAACAAGTGGGAGAATGTTGGGTATGTGTTATATTATTTGCATGTGTGTGTGTGGGCGCGTCAGATTCGACAACTGCGTTTTACGATCCCTTTAGTAGGTTTTTCTATTTTTTAGGGCAGTTTTTGCTATTTTTAGCGAATTTTGCTATTTTTAGCAATTTTTTCTATTTTTAGCGGATTTTGCTATTTTTAGTTGTTTTTTGAATTAATCCCGAATTAAGGGATTAGGGTTTTGGTATCTACTAAATACCCAAAAACATTGTATATATTGTATGGTGAATGGTGAAATTTGATATAATGAATATAAGAGAGGTTTTCCCCGGTTGAGGGTTTCCGGTATAAATCTCTGTGTACTATGTGTATGAGCCATTGATTAAATTATGTTTTTCTTAAGAATCTATATGCATTGCTTTACTTCACAGGTTTAAAACTTACACTTGGATCATAGTTGCACCAAAACAACCTCAACTACTACATTAAATGCATCAACATGCACATCGAAATTCTTAGACTAGTCAAGGAATTTGAGTATGGGTGCTTCAACTAACTTTATTTCAGTTGTTTCAAATGCCTTTCTACAGTCTATGGTTCAAATAAATTTGATATCATTCTTAAGTAGTTCATCCATTGGAAATGTAATATCTAAAGAAGGCTTGATAAACTTCCTATAATACCCAGTGTGACCCAGAAATATTCATATATGTTTTGGATTCCTAAGGGATTTCAAGTCAAGTATAACCTTAATCTTCACCACGTTGACCTTGATTCAATCTTTGTTGACTACATGTGATAGTGATTTTAGTCCTTACCATATTAGATATTAGTATATGTATTTAGCATCTCAAAATAGTATTTGTATTAAAATATTTTATTGTGGATTTATGTGACGAAACCTTTTGGTTTCCTATTCTCATGGATTAGTTGAGATCATTTATCCAACTATCTCTATTATGTTGCTTAGTTTCGATTTCTTAGGATCTAGTGAGCATTTCTCTCCCCAATTTGTTGAGTTATTTTTCTTTTATGTAAAGCTATATAATCTAGTGTTTGGTTTATAAAATGTAGTTAGAGGTTTTTATTTTTCACTTCAGTGTAGAACTCTACTCATGAGTAGGATTTCACACATTGTTTTGTGCAATCCTCAATAATAATATCCTAATACAAACAATAATTTGATATGATAAATACATAAACTAATATCTAATATGACAAGGACTAAAATACCTATCAAAAGAAGTTAACAAAAACAACTTAGATGACAAATTTTAAATTTGGATTCAACCCAATAAGGCACATTTTGGTTTGCGAAAATGAGTGGAGGATATATACTACAACGAAATAACTTGGCCAAATATGTTCCTAATAATATTAGAATACATACCTTATAAATGGTACAAAATTGAAGAGGCTAGAGGAGAATACTTCTCCTTTGTTCCAATGAAAGAAGAATTAGAGGAAGCAGTGCAAGAAATACAACAATTCATAGAAAAATCAACCATAAAAAACACAGAAGACAAGGGAAAGTTGAAGGTTGACATAAGGTTGAACACAACTTGTAACAAAATAACACACAAAGAACAATATAAAAAAGTATAGATAGATAGAAGAATTAAAATGGAATTTGAAAGTTTTCCAAGGAAGAGATTTAGATGGAGGAAGGGGATTGCACTAAATTTTATTGTTGCTAGTGGTATCCATAAGAACCTAATATTATCCAAGGTCATAAAGAGATTGAAGTTATCGACAAAACCCCACCACCAACCATACGCCATCGATTGGTTGAGATAGGGATGAGACATCCACATTAGCCAAGAATGTTGTATGTCCTATAACATCAATCCGTTCAAATATGAGGTTCGATGTGATGTTTCCCCACTTGAATTTTGTGATGTTATTTTAGGACAACCCAATATGTGGAAAAATCATTCTATTTATGAGTTTTTAACTCATAGTGTCATTGTTACTTTGGGATTATAGATCTACAGGTTAATAGAGACAATTTTAACTATTGCATTTTCCTTAATCTTGGGAAATCAGTTCCAAAAGGTAATCTCTCATATCATAAATTTTTTCCTCTTCATGGTTCAATAGAAAGGTGAATGGAAGTTCACTGCAACCACCACTGCCTCAGCATAAGGCCACTGTACACAACATAAATAGGTGGACAATGTTGCAGAGGAATATAGAAATATATTTTCTTCACCTAAGAGCGTCCTTCTATACTGCCGAGTCAAACATTCAGTTGATTGATACCTAATTATCCTTTACCTAATGACCGAGTATGTAGATGCTCTCTTCTGGAGAATGAGAAAATAAAATTCCAAATTCATGAGCTCATACTAAAGGGCCACATTCGACCAAGCCCCTCACCTTGTGGGAGCCCAATTGTATTGATACAGAAGAAGGATAGGACATGGAAACTCTATATTGATTATAGATTCCTGAACAAAATCACTATCAAGAACTGATACTCGATCCCCTAGATTGGTGATCTTTTTTATCAACTTAAGGGTGCCAAGTTCTTCAGTAAGATTGATTTATAGTCAGGTTACCACCAGGTACTGATGAAGTAAACTAGTGTATGGAAGACCTCCTTCAAGTCTAAAGAAGGCCTTTTTGAGTGGTTGATCATGCCTTTTGGCTTGACTAATGCTCTAACAACATTCATGAGGATGATGGATGATATCTTGCGACCATTTACAAAATATTTTATGGTTGTATATTTGGATGAAACCCTCATCTTCAATGGAACTTGGGTAGAACATTTGTATCACATTCAATATATCATGAGTACCCTTTTCCAACACAAGTTATATGCCAATATGGAGAAATTATCATTTGGCATGTAGAGAATTCAATATCTAGGATACATCATGGATGAGCATGGGTTGCATGTGGACCTAACCAAGATCCAATTCATTCATGATTGACCAACCATGAAAACTCTAACAGAGCTTTGTTTCTTCTTGTGCCTTACCAACTTATACCATAGGTTTAAGTTGGGGTTCTCTCATATTGTTTGTCCCTTAAGCCAAGTGACCGAGGGTGGAGCTAAAGCCAAGTTTTACTAGTATGGCTTGCTGTAGAAGGAATTGAAGGATATGAAATGTTACCTCTGCTTGAAGAACTCCTCATTGTATCGGACCTACAACAACCATTCAATATTGAGATAGATTCCTCCAACTATGATATCAATGCAATCCTCACTTAGCATGGACATATGGTGGCCTATCATAGTGAGACACTCTCTGATGTTGTTTATAGGTATCCCACCTATGAAAAGAACATGTACTCCACTATGCAGGCATGTTGATAGTCGAAGCATTACATTCTGGGAAATGAATCAATCATCCACACTGATCACAATCCATTGCAATTCATGCAAACATGGGGAAATTTACAAAATGACCACCATCAAAAGTGGTCCATGTACTTGCAACAATTCCACTTAAACATTAAGTACAAGAATATAAGCACAAACCATGTTGTATATTGCCTTAGTTGGCCCCATTTCTAGTGATAACCATAGTTCTTAACTCCTATGGGCATGAGACCTTTGGGTAGACCCAATTGTATGGCATTGACCCTGATTTTTCTACTACATATCAAAAATTAGGTGAAGGTAAACAAGTTCCAAACTTTCATCTCCAGGATGCAATTTTGTGCTATCTAGGCCATGTTTGTGTTCCTTCAAGAGAGCATGAAAATCTAATTTGGGAGGAACATTATAGTCAGGTGGTAGGACAATTCAATGTGGAGAATACAATAGCATTAAATTAGAAGTATTTCTACTAGTCAAAACTCCATCAGGACATTAGAAATTATATCAAATCATGCACTGCATGTGCCATCACGGTGTGCCATGATGATCTACAAAGGAAGTTGTGATGAGCTCTTTCCATTAAGAAACAGTGGATGTACACTCATATACCTACCCCAGATAATCCCTAGGAGTCATTCTCCCTATATTACATGTCATTTTCTCCCTCCACCAAACATGGTAATGATTGTGTCTTTGTGGTTGTCGATCAATTCTCTAAGATGGCCATTTTGGCGGCATGCAAGAAGAGTATCATAGAAGAAGCCATTGCAAAACTCTTCTTTGAGCATTTTTGGGTTCATTTTGTTCTACCATGGACCATTATTTCAGATAGGGATAGTATGTTCCTTGGTACCTTTTGGTCCAGTTTGTGGTCTCTGATGGACACCAAGCTGACCAAATTGATATCCTTACACCCCCAAACATATGGGAAAACATAAGTGGTCAACATGATGATTGTGCATATCCTACACATGTACAACACCAAGCATCCATGTGCATGGGATGAGAACCTTTCATATGTTCAACATAGCTACAACAGATCCCTCCACTAATCTATTAGCCACAACCCTTTTTAGGTGTGCTTGGGGCTCCATCCATTAACCCACATTGATGTAGCTCTACCCATTGAATCTATACATGAATTTTCCTTCCTCCCATGCTCAGACCAAGGAAAATAGATAAGCCAAAATTTTTTAATGGATCCAACACATCCAACAATAGGTTCTTGATATCCCGTAGAAAGTTAATGCCAAGTACAAGCAGTTATATAACAGTCATTGGGTTCCACATAAGTTTTAGGTTGGAGATAAAGTGCGGTTTAATTTGTAGAAAAAACACCTCACATGCCCCCATAGGAAGCTTATATCACTCATATATGTTCCTTACACCATCTAGAGGCTATGGGTGAGAATGATTTTGAATTGAGTATTTCCCCTTTACTTGGCTTGCACCCAGTATTTAATGTGGAGTTGCTTTGACCATATTTTCCACCTCTATTGGACACCTCTAAGGTGATTGAGAATTTGGGCCCTAAAAAAATAAACCCTAACTAAATTAAGTAGGATATAGTGGACTAGATCATGGAAACCAATATGAATGGCACCAAACAATAGAATATACACTCTATTAGGTTGTCAAAGCAGGACAACTTCTTCACCAAGGAAAGTGGCTCATTAGGAGTCAAATTTAGCAGAAGTTTCCCCATCTAATGGAGGAACTTAATGAAATGGTGACCATTTCTTCCTAAGGGGGAATGATTGATCTAGGTGGATATCGTTGACTACCCACTATTCCACTAACTCATAGTAGTTCCCCATCTTGGCAGTTTTTCTACAATTTTTCAGGTCCCAAACTTTCAATACATTTTTAGGCCCTAAAAAGTGTTTTTTGGCCCTATAATGGATTAATATTTCCATAGGCATGCCTAATCCTTAACTAAAATTTGTATTCTCATTGAAATATTTCCAACAAGATTTTTTTCACCCCAAACGGAGTTTGTATGCAGCTGTTGCAACCCCAAGAAGTTGATGTATCGACTAGACTCCTAGAGGGCGACATTCCTTTTTCCACTTCATCTCCTAGTGTTAGGGTTTTATATATTTAGGGGGTTTTCCTCTTGAGGTTTAGTAATTTATGTTAAAATTCCATTTCATCCTCTTGTGATGGGTATACTTGTGAATGAGCATAGCTGACACACCTCTCTTAAGAGATAAGCTACAACCATTCTAGCTAGTTTGTAATACTTTTCATTTCATAGTCTTTTCATATATCATTTATTAATATAATTTGGTTCTCATTGCATTATTTTTCTCTCTATAATATTTTTGTGCATGTTTGTTTCCATTCATATTCCTACCTTTCATTTTGTTCTCTATACAATCTAGATCAAGAAAATCAACTATCCACTAGCATATAACGAAGTTAAAGAAGGAGAAAGAAAACTATATGAGTCAAAGGGACTAGAATGAATGGCCATATAGTTAAAAATTGAGGAATTCGATATTTCTGATGATGGTCGATAAAAAATGGCTAGAATCAAATACTACTAGTAAGAAAAGTAGACAATGGAGATGACTGACTTACTGAAAGAGTATCAGGATTTTTTGTCTGGGATTACAAAGAGTTGAAGGGCCTCGTCGAGGAAATGAGGGAGATGAAAATTGACCTCATATCTAATGCCAAAATTGTGAAAAAGAGACCATACAAGTTATCTCACAAGTATAAATAAACCGTACAAAAAGAGATTGAAAACATGCTAGTAGTTGGCATCATCTATCCAATATACAAGTCAGAATGGGCCAACCACATGGTGATTCAACCCAAAAAGCACGACCTGAAGAAATTTAGGATTTGTGTCGATTTTAGAGGGTTAACAACGTAACACTCATAGATCCCTTCCCCACCCCATTTACAGATGAATTGATCAATGAGGTAGTAGGACATGAGTGATACTCTTTCACTGATGGTTTTTCAAGGTATAAAAAAGTACCAATTAAAAAGGAGGACTGGGAAGATTTTAAAGTTGTAATGGAGTTTGGATCATTTTCCTACAAATTTATTCCTTTTGGATTGAAAAATTCCCCTAATGTGTTTTTTAGGATTGTAGTTAAATCATTTCAAGAGTATATTTATAAAACCATGGTGGTTTAATTCAACTACTGGACTATATATAGCTTAATGAAAAATTGCACACACTAGCTTCAAATGATTTTAGAAAGATGTCAATAGATTCAATTGTCTATGAATATAAAGAAATGTATATTTTCCACCCTAATTGGCATATTGTTGGCCCATGTTGATGTGGGATTTCCCAACACGAAGTGGGAAATCCCATTCATGATCAGATTTCTACACCAAAGTGTGAAATGAAAACCTCTTACTACATTTTATTAATCCAAAAACTAGCTTATATAGCTTTACACAAAGAAAACTAGCTCAATATATTTAGAAGAGAAATTCTCACTAGATCTTAAGAACTATCAACTAAGCACAATAATAGATATAGTTGGAGAAATGATCTCAACTACTCCATGAGAATAGGAAACCAAAAGGCTTCGTCACACAAATTCACAATAATAATCTCCTAATGCAAATAATAATTTGAGATGCTAAATACATATACTAATCCCTTATATGTTAAGGACTAAAATCCCTATCATTCCTCCCAAGAATCATTGGCCTCCAATTCTTTTAGAAGAGAGGGAAAAAGTTGCCAAAGTGGAAGTTGAAGGATCTTGATGCGGGTGCTAATATTTCCTAGAAGTAGTGGATCCCTAACAATTCTGATGAGATAAGGCCTGCAATTGAAATTGTGAAAAACCAACCTCTGCCCCTATAAATCCAAATGAGACAAAGCCCAATAATAATATGTGTGGAATCAAGAACTCTACCTCAATGATATGGATGAACCTAAACCCAAATTGAATCAGAAGAAACAAACCCAAAACTAAATCACGTTGGGAGAATGCTCAAATCCAGCTAAAACACTTCTAATAATAGAGATAGTTGGAGAAATGATCTCAACTATTCCATGAGAATAGGAAACCAAAAATCTTCATCACACAAATTCAAAACAATAATCTCCTAATACAAATAATAATTTGAGATGATAAATACATATACTAATCCCTGATATGCTAAGGAAAAAAATCCCTATCATATTTCCTCGAAATATTTCAACAAAGTATGCCATAGTAGTAATCCAAGTTTGTATTCGAGGGGCATGGGTACCCCACCAATGATTAGTTTTCTCTATAAATGATTATACCAAACTTTTAAGTAAACTCTTCTCTCCAATAGCGTTTGATATCACATCAAAATGCATAGCATGGGGTTCTCTTTCTTTAAACCTCATTGGGGGGGATATAGTTGACTCTAAGTTTTTGGGTATTAGGGTAGGGTATTCTTTGATTTTTTCCTCATAATAGTCGATACTTCTCTAATTGATAATTAAGTTCTAAGGATATACATCAGTATAGCTTCAATTTTCCAACAGTCTCTGGCTCTCGACTCATATTTCTCTACTTTCCATTTGTATAGTTTTGTATCATATTTTTGGCCTAAAGATAAGGGAAATCCCAAAAGTAATTCACATTTGGCATTAGGTTCAACATGTTCTCCTCCTCCTTGCATTAGCGAGTAAATTTTCCTTATTTCATGTTGTTCATCACAAGGTGTTGGCCAAGAATTGAATTCATTGGGATCCAAAGGCATGATTATCCTTCTACCATTTCCCTTCAGTTTTATTTTGTCTTTTTTGAGGGAAATCATTATTTTCATCTCTCTTCCCTACAACATTCTAACTAGTCTCGTGTACACTATAATTCCTTTGACTAGGTTGATGACTTTAAAATTGAATGTGGTTGATATTCCCATTATATTTGTTTCAATACCCTTTAACAACCCAATAGGTTCAACAAATATTTAACCTACTAATTTTAGGAATTTTCTTGATCTAACTAGTTTAGTTCTGCCCATTTTAATCCATGTGTCCTTTTATAGAATGTTCAGTTGTGGAGCAAATTCATCCATGAACTAAGGGGTCATAAGTCCTTCAATATCCAAGTCGAATTGAGGATCATAGTAATTGACCATTCTCTGTTATTTATTTAGTTTTCACATGTTTAATATATTTATGTCCATTCTTTATAGATATTCAATATGTACATTAGTTCAAGCAATCTAGCTACTAATTATTCTTCCTTTAGGAGGTCCAAAAATTATTCCAAAACAACAACCTTCTCTTTTTTATGTCTTCTAGGCCTTAGGTCTTGCAATCCTTCTTCTTTGACCAATTCTCTAAACATTCCCAAGGTTTTATTAATAATTTCCTTCTATCTTTGTGGATTTGGATACATACCTTTATCTTATTTCCAGGCTTAATTTGAGGCATTATCTACAATAGTGCATTTCCCCCCTTCTTTACTCCTAGTCTAGTGACAACATTCATGTTCTTGGAGTTTAGTGCTTCATGTTTTGGTATACTTTGTATAATATTAAAATTCCTTCTCTTCATTATCTTCTCTATCATTATTGGGAAATCTTCCAAGGAATGGTCTCCTACTCCACACTTGGTACAAAATTTCAAATCAATTCTATCCTTCAAGGGAGAGTCAATACTTAAGTGATATTATATGTAACATATCAAGGGAGAGTCAATACTTAAGTGATATTATATGTAACATATGAAGAAATACTTATTGGAATATACACCTTGTCCTCCATGTCATCCACCTTGACATCCATATCAACCATGTCTTCCTCCATAGCCTCCTCTCTCTCTCGATAGCTTCCACTCCCTCCTCAGTTGAGCTTGATTTCAGTCAGCTTAGGCAATGGCAGTTTGGTTGCTAGTAATATTCCCACCACCTTTTGGAATTATGAAATACCATGATTGGTTCAGACGACACACCACTTGTGGGTTTCCATGCTCTTCAAGTTGGTGTAGGAAATATTTGATAGCATGGTTCACTATACATCTGCCAGCCTCCAAAGCACATTTGACTTAAAACCATTATGGTACATCACTGATTGCTCTTGTTATTCTAATTTCATATCTATAATATTCTTTGTATAACCCTTATTCATATTTTTCATCTAAATATGATCTCTCATCGTGAGGTCACACGAGACTTTCATCATTTCCAATTTCCCTCCAATCCCCTATATTATTAGTCGATGGGACCACCTAGTCAACATTGAATTCTATTTGTCAAGATTTCTTCGGTGCCTCTTCACATGATTTAATTTTGTGCATTCTCAAAGGTGCCCTAAATTTTTGGATCAAGACAAAAACAAAACCATTGCATGAACACATCCTTGTCAATTGTATAGGGGATCTTGCTTAGCAAATCCTTGAATCTTTTATCATAGTCTCTAATAAATTCATTTGGGATTTTCTTAATTTATTTTAATTTATGTTCTGCAAGATGTTTGACATAATGAGTTCTAAAAAATGATAGGAAGCTACTCATAATTTCATCTTTTATTTTGTTAGTATTCTTTGTGAAGTTCATGAACCATGTCAACACTCTCTTTCTCAATGCACCAGTAAACTATGATATCATTTGTTTTGTCTCATCTATGATGTCCAATACAACCCAAGTTTTTTCACATAAATGTGTGCCATATTTGTTTATTAAGAGGTTCGATGGTATGGTTGGTGGTGATGTCCATGATTGGTTTAGACTTAATTGATTCAAGTTTTTTACTAGTGTCTTTTGACTACTACAATTTATTCTTTCGACAAGTGCCTCTTGACCACTTCTTTCTTGTTCAACTTATTTTGTTTGATAATATTTGTATTTATATTCAACCATGTTGTTTCTTTGGGTTATTTCTCTTTGTAACAACCCTCCATTTATGTTGTTTGAACTTCTTCAATGATTAAATCTAGTAGGGGTGGCTCTTGCATGAGGTCCAAGTTGTATAAGCAAGTTGTTCTCTCCTCCTTTAGGTATAATATTGACACAATTTACTACCATCTGTGGCCTTTTGATCCAAATTATATTGGTAACTTAACCATATTCATATATTTGACTCCAAACTGAGACTGGAATAGGTTCAATATGTAAGTGGTGCTAAAGGATTTCATCAATATCGAGACTTGGTCATGTTGGATCTAATGTTCTGAGTATTTCAAGTCATGTCTCATTGATTTCCATGTTTTCAATATTTTCCTACAAATGTAGGGCTCCCAAGCCTATCTTGATCTAGATTCACAAATGGAACAAAATGAAATACATAGTTATAACAAAAACATAGAGATATAGTGAAACTTGACTTCTATTAATAAATGAAATGTGTTGAATTGTAAAAATGCAGAATGAAACAAACTCGCTCAAATGGTGGTATCTTATCTATGAGAAGAGATGTGATAGCTACGTGTATTTTCCAGAGCGCAGTACAATGAGGTCGAAAGGAATTTTTATCATAAAGAAGTAATGAGGAAACCTTAAGCATCCAAAAACCTAACCCTAGGAGATGAAACGCCAAAAGGATTTTGGGCCCCGATGGGGTTAGTTAGTATGCAAACTTCCTAGGGTTGTAATTTTTGTATACGATCTATATTTGGTGTGCTCGATATCCCATTAGACATGACTAGATAAGAAGCACAAATTCAAGAAAATGTTGTTTAAGGCCTCAAAATGGACCCAAAAGTTCAGGACCCGAAAAAGTGTAGAAAAACTACCAAAATGGAAAATTGTGCTTTGAGCCAGTGGAATAGGTGGGTAGCCACCGATATCCACCTGGATCAATCCTCCCCATTTAGGAATCAATTGTATCCATTGCATTTAGTTCCCCCATTAGATGGGGAAACTTATGTTGAACTTGTCCTCGGGTGAGCCACTTGACTTGGTGTAGGAGTTGCCCTGCTTTGACAACCTGATAAAGTTGGATCCTCTGTTGGCGAGTGCCATTAACCTGTGTGTCCATGAACTTATCAATGGTTTCATGTTCCATGTAGTCAAGGTTGATATTTGTTGGTTTCAACTACTCTGTTATCTCTCATGTGTTCAATAATGGAGGAAAGTATGGTCTAAGGAGGTCCACATTGAACATTGGGTGCAAGCCAAGGAAGGGAGGAATACTTAGCTCAAAATAATTGTCACACACAGCTTTGGTGATGGTGTAAGAACCATAATGAAGTGGATGAAGCTTTATATGGGGTCCTATAAGGTGCTCCTTCTACAAATGCAACAAAACCTTGTGTCCCACCTGAAACTTGTGTGGCACCTGGTGTTGATCGTGGAACTGTTTGTACTTAGAATTGGCTTTATGAAAAATATCATGGACCTATTGGAGGATGTGTTGAATCCATTCAATAAACTTGGTGGATTTCTTGATCTCAAATTTAACATGGGAATATTCTACCTGTTTTGTCGCAAGGGGCAGTGCGACATCAATGGGACCCAATGGTTGAAATCCCATCCCCACCTGAAAGGAGTTGTGTTTAGTCAAGCTATGGAGATATTTGTTATAGCTATGTTGAAAATAAGGGATACTCTCATCCCATTTATGTGGATTCTTGGATTTTTATGTACATAATATATTCACAATCATCATGTTGATGACCTTTGTCTGGCCATCAATTTGGGGGTGGAAGGTAGTGGATTTGGTGAGCTTGGTGTTCAACAGTGACTAGAGGCTCTACCAAAATGTGCTTATGAACCTATTGTCCCAATATAAGATGATGGTTTGTTGTATCCCAAAATGTACCCACACTCGTTCGAAGAAGAGATTGGTAGTGGCCTCCATTGTGATACTCTTCTTGAAGGCTATCAAAATGGCCATCTTAGAAAATCGATCAATCACCACCAAAACAAAACCATTACCCTGTTTGGTTGAAATAAGGCTAGACATGTAGTCCATCAAGATGGATTCCTAGGGCCTGTTAGGAGTAGGGAGAGGGGTGTACAAGCATTTATTCTTAATGTATGGTTTGGAAATAGCGTGGGTAGTCCAATATTGGATGTAATTTTCGACTTCCTGTCGAATTTTTGGCCGATAGAAATACTTCTGCAGAACTACCACTATCGTTTCCACACCAAAGTGTCCTGCCATATGAATATAGTGAGCTTCCCAAATCATCTTTTCCCGTTCACTTGAAGGAACACAAATATGGCCCCGATGTAATAACATTCCATCCTGAAGATGAAATTCAGCAACAGGATTTCCCACGCCCATCATCTGGTAAGTGGTAGTGAAGTTAGGATCGCTCTCGTAGATTTGGGGCCACCCTGAGGCCTCATGTCTGCAGGAGTGGAGCATCATGGTTAATGTTGCAACTGGGGGTGGACTGAGGTAGTCAACAACGTGATTGGTGCTCCATGTCTTAAATTTGATGTTGAGATGAAAATATTGCAAGTATGTGGACCACTTTTGATGGTGGTCATTCTAAAATTATCCTTGTATTTGCATGAATTGTAGAGGCTTGTAATCATTGTGGATGAGTGTCTTCTTCCTGAGAATATAATTATTCCATTGGCAGGAAGCTTGTACAACATAAATCATTTCTTTTTCATAAGTGGGGTACTTACAGACTGCATTAGATAGTGTCTCAATATGATAAACCACTAGATGACCATGTTGAGTGAGAATCACGCCCACAACACAATCAAAAGAATATGTCTCGATTTCAAAAGGTTGTTGCAGATCGGGTAATGAGAGAATTGAGGTTGAGAACAAGTGATGTTTCAAATCATTGAACTCTTTTTGTTTCAAATATCCCCACACAAACTTTTCTTTACCACCACCCTTGGTCACTTGGTTGAGGGCGCATGCGATATGGGAGAATCCCAACACGAACCTGCAATAGAAATTGGCAAGTCCCAAGAAACTATGAAGCTCAGTAAGTGTGGTTGAGGCTGTCCAATCATGAATAACTTGGATCTTGGTTGGATCCATGTGCACATCATTCTCATCAAAAATTTATCCTAGGGATGGGACCCCGTTCATGCCAAAGGATCATTTTTCCAAGTTAGCATATATCTTGTGTTGTTGCAGAGTGTGAAGGACCTATTGAATATGCTACAAGTGTTCTTCCCAACTCTTGTTGAAGATGGGGATATCATCCAGATATACCACCACAAAAGAATTGGTGAAATACCACAAGATATTTTCCATCAACCTCATGAAAGTGGTTGGGGTGTTCGTCAAACTAAAGGGCATGACCATCCATTCAAAAAGACCCTCCTTGGACTTGAAAGTAGTCTTCCATACATCAATTTGTTCTATTGAGACCTAGTATTAGCCAGACTTCAAGTCAATATTACTAAAGTACTTGGCTCCCTTGAGTTGGTCAAGAAAGTCGTCAATTTGGGGAATTGTGTATTAGTTCCTAAATGTGATTTTTTTTAGGGCCTTGTAATCAATGTAGACTCGCCAGGTCCATATTTCTTTTGGACGAGTACAATTGGGCTTCAACAAGGTGAGTATTGGTTGGATGTGCCCCTTTTTTAGAAGCTCTTGGATCTCGCACTTGATTTCCTCATTTTCCATAAGAGAGTGGTGATAGGTTGGCCCATTGGGTAGAGGTGCATCGGGGGTCAGATCGATTGAACACTTAACCTGACAGTGCAGAGGTACCCCAATGGGTGAGGAGAATATGTCTTTGTATTCCTCCAAGACCTTGTACACCTGATTCTGTTGCGTGGAGAGGCCTTGTGTAGAGGCCATGGATGTCGTTGTGACCTTTTGTTCACTTTGAGAGTGAAACATAAAGAAGACAAATTTATCCTTCTGGGAGATCACCTTTCTGCATTTCTTAGCAGAGATAAAAGAAATGGTGGTTTTCAGAGCTACCTCTAGTATCTTATACAATTGTCTACCCAAAGTAATAATAACACTGTGAGGTATAGAATCATATACAACATGACATTTCAACGAGTAATATTGGCCTAAAATAACATCACAAAATTCAATGGGGGAAATATCACACAATACTTCATCCTTGGAGGGCTTGATACCATAAGGTAGGAAACACTATTGGTTGACATGAAGATATCTCCCTTGGTGGAGCCACTCGATGATGTAAGGTTGTGTATGTGGTGTTGTCGGCAGGCCCAACCAATTGGAGACCTCTGCTGAGATGAGGTTATTTTGACTTCCTGTATCGACAATGAAGTGAAACATAGAACCCGTCACCCACATCTATGAGTGGAAAAGGCGCTCACCTTCCTCCAGTTTTTCGGGTTCACTTGGATGGACCTTGGTGGTAGCGTCGGTGGCACTAGGTTCTGCATCAATGATTTTCTTCCCCTTGTCTAGTTCTGATTTAGATTCGAAACCAACATCAGACTCCAAGTCTTTCAGCTTGACCACCGATGGATGCTTTGAGTGACATTTATTGGTGTTATTCTAGGGACTTTTATGGAATTCACACCACTTTCCAGTGTCTTTGTTCATCTTCGCATTACCCTTCTTTGTTGGAGGTTTGTACTAGTTGTCCTTTGGTGGTCCATCCTTTTTTTGTCCTTTGTTCTATGGGTTGGGGACGCCTTTTCCATACCTTTTTTTTGAGAAATTTGTAGACCCAAACTCTCACTTCTTCTATTTAAATTTTTGCTCGATTTTGAAAACATATCGATAAGTCGCGTCTAGTGATGAGATGTCCATAAAGTACATTTATGTTTGGATGTATCGATGCAAACAATCGTGGTACTTGAGCACCAAGTGTCATTCAGAGTATTTGATACCCATCTTGGTGTGCAATCTATGGAAGACATTTGTGAACTCTGGCACTACTTGGTCCCTTTCCTGCCACAGCATGGTCCATTTTGTATACTGGTCATCGTAGCTTCCATCAGGGTAATATTGTTCCTTAATAACATCCTTGAAATAACCCCAAGTGGGTATGGCTTCAAACAATGTGGTTCCTCTATGACATTTTTCTCATAGTATGTATCCCACTAGTCCTTGACATGGGGGACATCCTTAAGGAGCACAAAGGTGATATTTTCTCTATCGATAAAATTATGGACAAAAAAATACCCTTCGAGAAAATTCAACCATCTATCTAGGGAACCTACATCTATATAACCTTCAAATATAGGGATATCAAAATTAACTTGTACCTAGAAGGGGTCGGCACCTCCAAAGTGGTTGCTTGACGAAGATGCATCATTTGTTGGCAGTCATCAAAGGATCAGGGGAAAATTGTCCATCATTTCATTCCTTTGTCGCATGAGGGATTCCTCGAGCAACAGTTTAATATGATCTCTTTCTCCATCATCTCTATTTTCTTCCATCATAAGAGGCCATCGAGGTCAGTGAGGATGGTCCTGCAAAGGCTCCAATAGTTCAAGTTCCAACTCCTCATACCCTGACCTCATTGGGGACATGCACAGAGAAATAGATAAAGAAAAGACTATTATGATACCACTGATATGGAATTATAAATGGAATGAAATGAAATACAAAGTTATAAAAAAACACAAATAAACAGTGAAACTTGACTTCTATTAATAAATGAAATGTGCTAAACTGTAAAAATGAAAAATGAAACAAACTCGCTCGAATGGTGGTAGCTTATCTCTGAGAAGAGATGTGATCGCTACGTGCATTCAACAGAGAACATTACAATGAGGATGAAAGGAATTTTATCGTAAAGAAGTAATGAGGAAACCCTAAGCATCCAAAAACCTAACCCTAGGAGACGAAACACCAACAGGTTTTTGGGCCCCGATGGGGTTAGTTTGTATGCCACCTTCCCTGGGTTGTAACTTTTGCATATGATCTTCTTTTGGTGTGCTCGATATCCTGTTGGAAAGGCCCATCCAAGAAGAACACATTCTAGTTATCCAATACATGCATTCGTATATAATAAGGGTGTTTTCATACCCATAAAATGTTGTTTAACACCTCAAAATTTCCCCAGAAGTTCAGGACCTGAAAAAGTGTACAAAAACTGCCAAAATGGAAAATTGTGCTTTGAGCTAGTGGAATAGGTGGGTCGCCATTGATATCCACCTGGATCATACCTTTGTCATCTATATATTCTCATCCAATTTGTGAACCATCATGGTTTCTTCCTCTCCCCCGTATGATTGATATTAATCTCTCGACAGATAGTATGAGCATTCTATCAACTCATCGCTCCATTGGACCTTCTTCTCTTACTGAAAAGGGCCTACAACATTATGTATCTTAATTATTATTCTTTGTCTTTTGTCTCACTCAATTTTTTTCAATTCGATCAATGGTTTGTATTATGCAATTCTTATTTTAGTTCTTTTCTTTGAATCTTCATTCAATTTATACTCTCTTTTCCTCCCGATCGATGCTTGTTTCTTTCCTCTTCTTGACATGATTGTGATTTCTCCTTGTCTCCTTCTTATTCAATGTGAGTTGAATAGGGAATTTTTTCTTCTTAGAGGCGTCTCATGAGTGGATAACCTTTATCGTTGACCCTAATTTTACTTCTATTTAATGATGGTGGTCATTGCAATTTTGTTTATTTTCTCAGGAAATACTCCCACTCCTCTTGTTTTGTATTCAAGTTGATACAAATCAGATTTATTAAGGGAGGTTGTGCTTCAACGATGTGTCTAAATCCCTTGTCGATAATAAATTTATGTAGCAATTTTGGTACAATGTAAAGAATGTAAATTGTTGTAGAATATACTTGTTACATCATCCAAAGATGTGCATTCTTCACTTTCTTGTTCCTCAACCCACTCATACAAATTCATCCAACCTCTATTGATTAGTTTTCATGATATATTTTATTTCATTGTTCTATTGTTCATGAGGCTCAAGTGCATCCACAATATTCTTTACCTCTCCAAGGAATTATTCTATAAACCTCTTATGAATTTATGTGAAAAATTATTCCCTATCTTGCGTAAGGGTTAGTTGATTTCTCCTGGCATAAATCTTCAAATAATTATCTATATTTTTCTCCCATCACTCTCTAATATCTTCTTCACTCAATATCTATACATGCATGAAACTAATGTACATTCCTATATTAGTACTACTAACAATGAAACCAATGTTGTGATCTAATGGATTACACAGTAAAAAAAGTTACTAATAGTGCAATCGATAAACCATAATACACAACAATATGCAAGCATGCACACATAGAATAAGGAGAACAAGAGAAAGAGTAATTATAGAGCCAACAACAAGTAGTATTTTATTATAATATCAATCAACCAACAACAACCATTACATCTCAAACACAAGTGTGATTATACATTTAATCAAATTAAGGTAGTTACAAGTGCCCTAACTATCTTGGTCATTCAACTCTACTAGTCGGTCGACCGACTCGACTACCTAGTAGACTACATCCTTTAGTTGACTTTCTCAATACAATACATTGGTTAATGGGCTCCTCCGACAACAACAATTTTTTTTGGCTAGTGGTAGTGATCAATAACAATATCCCCCAATGGTTTTTTTTGAAGAGTGAACACCTTGTGTTGGCTCTTATAGTTCTTGGTAGAATATAAGTAAAGGGAAATAATTCTTACCTCCAATCATTGATCGATGAATTGAAACAATTATGGGAAGGGATACATGTATATGATGTATCAAGACCCATCCTAACACAGAGGTCTTTTATATTGTATGGAATATGTGTGTACATCACACACAATTATACAGGACTAGGAGTTTTATTTAGTAAGCATGTTGATTGATTTTTTTATATCCATAATGTAATTTGGCATACTCAATTTTGTGTACTTGTCCTCTTTGGTGCTAATGTATTATATAAGCAATAACATCATTGGTCTTATAAGAAAAGGGTATCATGGATGTAAATGTTGTAGAACTTCTATAAATAAAGGCTAGGCAGTACAACCACCTATGAAATATAGTGTATGATTTCTCGAGGGTATTCCTCCTAGAAGACAACCCTTATAGAAAGTCAGAGACCTTAAATAATGACACTGACATACTAGATTAGGACATATGAAACAGAGAAGAAGGAAATTATAGAGTTGTTCAATTCAAATGGGGAACCTATATTTGATGATCCTGAATTTTTCAACACCTATGTTGAGAGAATTCCCAATGGCATGAAAATGGAATACGTATTTTATGAAAATGAAATATGTATTGGGAGCATATTAATATTTCCCACTTACAAGATCCCATGCATATATTAAAGAAAAATCATCTTCTTTATGGAGGCACATATCATCGAAAAAAAAGTGATACATTGAGTGTTAGGAGAGATCTTATATATATGAATATTAAAAATAAACATTGAACAAGAAAGGAAAGTAGAGGAGAGACTGGTCTCCCTTGGTTTGTTAGGGAAGGTAATGTCTGATGGATTTTGAATAAATATGATATGTCTCTTGTATAGGATTCTATATTGGGTTTGAAGGAACCTTCTTTATACCGGTCGACTTTACAACATTTCTTAAGTACTATAGAAGAAAATTTGTTGATGTTGAAATCACATGACCATCTAAACCTTCTAAGGGTATGTACATTGATTACATTATTTTTTTCTGCAGTGCAAGTTATATGATATGGACTCATAGTTTATGCCAATTTATTTTGTACATGTTTATTGTGTAGTGTCATTATCCTTTTCTCATGGGTGGTTGTGTGAACCATGAATTCCCATAGGAATTGTGACACACTATATCTAAACTATTTAAATTTGTACATTGGATTACATCAAAGGAGATTCACATGGATAACATTCCACAGTGGCACTGATCCGGGATCTTTTCATCGATGTGAATTATTAAATAATTATATTAAATGAGCGAAGTGCACCATAAATAAGGAATAACTCAATAATGAAGAGACATATGAATAATATATGAACACAAAAAACTTGATAACGGAGTTCGTCCTTGGTGGACTGCGTCTCCGGGTCATGCTCTCAAATGGGTAGGCCTTTTTATTAACTCAACAAAAGAATTTGGAAAAATACATAAGTATACCTCATTCTGCAGTTAAGTTGCAGAATCTTTGCTCAGTTCATAAAACAAACAATACCACTAAACTCATGTCATCGAATTACCCAAAAATGATTGTCTCCATGCCTCGATCTAAGTCTGTCACTTTTAGTCCCATGAGAAAATTCGTCTCGTTTTTCGTTCTTGCACC